>JABXJD010000013.1:1062500-1150000 GCA_013375575.1 Percina caprodes
ATACTACAGTGTCGCTTCTCGACTGCTCCTGGCCCAGTTTGTCCCATCAGGCTCTCTGTCCTGTCATGTAGCCACAGAGGACTAGCTCCCCCACCGCAGACAGACAGACAGACAGACAGGATCATGATGAGAGCCACAGCACCGATCTTTAAAACCCTTACACTGTTACTACAAGTGGGAAACAGATGAGATCACAGAGAGTAGACTCAGCATCTTTGGAACTAGGGAGCCAATGGAACAGAGGACTGAGAATTTTTGTATGTCTAGAAGTAATTTGTAAAACCAGCATCCTGATAATGAACAAGTGTTTTTATGGACTGTGTTAAACCAGCAAAAACAAGAAAAATTAGTCAGATTTGAGCTCTGATGTGCAAACACAACATGTACCACAGGTACAGGATGCTACACTGTGGGAATACAGGCTGAGTGAGAGCTCGTATCCTAAGGCACTTAAGCAACACTTACAAAGATGCATCTACAGTATATCTCCTGAGGAATCATCGCCCAATCCATCATATCCGAATGGGTTATTGTCGACCCGCTATTGTGTAATATGAGGTAACATGTCAAAGGCTGTGGGTAAAAGGGGGTGGTGGTGGAGTAAACGGGAAGAAAAACAAATAAGAAAGCCAGACTTCTGTTCCAGAATTTACCGTGTGGTTTGCAAAAATGGGTGACTTTGATGTCAATATGTACTTATGATTTTACCACAGTGAGAAAAAGCCCCCACTGCAGCTACCAGGAAATCACAGCACACCAAGACAATGGACAACTGTGTGTGTGGATTAGAGAAAATGTGGATGGGGAGAATGCGGAACACCACAAGATGAGGGAACTAGCGATTTGATGAATGTTGCTGTCTCAGAAACACCATCCCACCTTATGGTCTCTGTAGCTCTGGATCATTATTAAAAGTAAACATTGAGGGCGCAAACTAGTAAACAGAGAAACGCATAAGATACACAAATGATTCCTTTATTTTTCTACTGCACATTTTTGTTCATCAGTTGAAGGTAGCTGAACTACAGTTCTAACAAATGCAATGATTCAATTAAAATATTATAAAACTTAAGCCCTGCTGTAAACCAGAAAAATATTCAGGAGGTTAAACCAGAACAGTTCCGCAGCCCTAGCATACTTGTTATTTATACCTGGAGGAAAATTCTCTCA
Source organism: Percina caprodes (assembly GCA_013375575.1). Taxonomy (NCBI): domain Eukaryota; kingdom Metazoa; phylum Chordata; class Actinopteri; order Perciformes; family Percidae; genus Percina; species Percina caprodes. The sequence continues at coordinate 1,063,671 of JABXJD010000013.1, forward strand.
CTGATCCCCAATTATCTCCAATCCCAGCAGACTGTCAGCGCCCCTTTCTATGGGATGAAGCCTGCTATTCCCCCTCTGTGAGGCCAGCCAGGAGACTGCCTCAGTAGGGAAAGGTAAGACACTCTCCACTCCTCATAGATCAACCCGTATCCATCAAACTATAACCCCTCTCCTAAAGTTTTGCTGCAGAATACTGTGCTGACAGGTAGAAACATGAGACAGGGCTTAGAATATAAGGTGAAGCCTTAACTCTTGTTAAGGACCATCAAAATCCCTCATGAGAGATTGGATTATGCTATGATTAGTCAGTGCAATGTTTAACTATAATCGTCATACTAGCGATGTGAAGAGTCTTGTTTGGTAAAAATACCTTTATATTGTGTTGTACTGTTGAGTAAATATAGTTTTGATGTACATTTTTGATTTTGCAAATCATATATATAATAAAAAAGAAAAAAAAAAAAAAAAAAGGTACACACCATTTGCAAACAATCATTGACAAATATCCCAACATTTTCAACATTTCATTTTACAGTGACTGTACCTCAGCCTGCCGACTTCACACATCACACATGCCGTTCCGAGCAGAGCCTCCATCGTAAAACAGACCTCAGGCTAAAGGCCCTGCCTGAACCTGACATTAAAGGCCATTTAAAATCAGGACACTGTCTGATTTGCTACAGCGATGAATGCCTAACCTAGGCCAGGCCTTCTGTGAAACACTAAACTCCCCTGAGCGGCAAATGAGCTCTGACTGTTTCTTTTTATTTGATCCCATTTCATTCGGTAGCGTCCCTGCCTCTCTGTCCAGTCCAATTACGTTGCAGTTAAAGTAATATTTATGTAGGTACTCACTGGTCCTTGTGATAGAGCTGACGTTGTACAGGATTTTGAAAGATAAAGTCAATGTGTGGTTTGGGTGCACTACCATACATAATTGTATATAGAAACAGAATAGAAGATATTTGTCTTAATGGGAGCTGAGAGTCCTACAGTAGGTTTGATTCCTCATGGCCTCCCACTCATCCTTCTCCCCCTGAGAGGAGCAAAGAGAGAGGTCACCCCCTCTCCCCAAACAGGAAGCCCCATCAAAAGAGGATCAGGTTTCTGCACAACCAAGTGAAGGAGATGGCAGCCAAGCGGACGGAAACCCGCACTTGAGCATCACTGATGACTACACGCTGCACATGCAGCAAAGAGCAAAATGTCTGTGGAGGAGACTAAGCTAGGAGAGACTGCTAGCACCAAGGCTCCTGATCTTTGACCCAAGCCTGGAGGGCAAGGCACCACCAACCACTGCAGTCGCCACCTCGGGATCAGGAGAGGGGCAGGAAGCCTTGCTGCTCAGTCAAACAGAGCGAGTAAACCAAAGTGTGATTCAGTGTTAGCCTCTTACTATCTCTCAAACACAATTCACAATGTGGATGGAAGTGATCTCTGTTAGCATTATAATTAGGACCACTTGCTTTCTTTAGGCTGGTTTATAATAGCCAGGCATAAATATTTATTCCTGGCGGCTGTAGAGGATAAAAATGGTGGGAGTCAGAGGTGGAGCTCACCAAACATCCAGAATCCAATGCTTGCCCTGTGATGCAAATACCCCCGAGGACTACTATGCCAGACTGTGCTGCAGCAGAGATCAAATACAAAGGCCATTATGTTGCATTTATTGTCTTCAGGTCTTCCATTTTTCCTAATAAATGAGTGACAGCTTGAGGTGGGTCTGGGTACTTTAGTAGACGCTTTGTATTTTTCCCCTGGGTCAGAGAGGAGAGGGCTTTAACAGCGATCTAAAAAACGTATGGGAGAGCTGCGGAGCATATCTAATTGCTTTCATATGCCATATTATTGGTTGATTTAAATAACCACAGACACCAGGGGCACTGGGGGGCATTGCCTTTAACCTCCGCATGGCCCTGGCCAAGACTGACTGGCTGGGTTACTGAGTGGCTTGGCGCCCCACGACACTTTGAGCACAGAACAACAAAATCATGTTCACTTACTTATCCGCCAATTGTCACTCTACTGCTTCGTCAATGTTCTTTTTTTTGAGTGCTCTAGAACAAAAGAAATGATGATTCTTTGTCTAGGAGCTCTGTCACTGGTCCTGAAACAGGAGAGGGAGAGGTTGTGGTGTCATGATGACACAATTGTTAAAAGATACAATGTCTGGAAAAGCTGCCTCAGGCCATCCAAAGTCCGGAATACACCCACCAACCTCTCTGCACAAGTCGGGAACATGGGATGCACGTTTACATTCAAACTGCTCTGGTGAAAGATGGTACTGTATACAATCACACGGACTGATTTACAAATGCAATGTGGTGTTGGACTGATCAGTTGGCTCCCATCTCTCAAAAAACAGCAGCTAGTCTGTAATGTCACCCAAAGAATGAAAACCGGAAATGATGGAACATCTCTCTAGACCTAGTAAACACAGAGCACGCTGGCGTCAGTCATTGTTTTCATCACAGAGTTTGATAGTCAAGAAGGATCGTTGTTGTGATTACTCGATGAATGGAAGTAAATATGATGGCTAGTACGTTATCAGCTCTCGGGCTTCTTCTTGTGGAAGAATCACTGATTCGCTAGTCAAGGGCTAGCACTCCACCAATCAGATTGATCATTCAACAAGTCAAATTGGCTCCTCCGACTGACGATGGCATGGAACACACCAAACAGATTCGAGTCACCGACCTTGCCAGACTGTCCGACGGCCGATAATCGGGTTGGTGTGTCAGAGCCTTAAGCCTCAACACCCACAGTGAAAATGAATGCACTTAATCAACAGGGCATTTCCTACCAGTCAGATCTTTCCTCAGCTTTCTGATGTCCTTGGTGAGGTCTTCGAACTTAACCTGACCAGCCTGGAAGAAATCCTGGGGCTCTGGCATGGGGAACACACTCTTGTCTGTGCCGGCATGCTTGTAGATGAAACATAAAAGTATATTAGTACATAAGTGTTTGAGTGCAAATGTTTATGAGTATACATTTTGTGAATTGAATTGACCTTGCCTTACTTTGTCAAAATTACGCAGGTAGTACAAAACAACATAATCCACCAGGTTCATACGATTGTCCTGAGGAAGAAACAATAATATATTATACGTATTGATCGGTGATTTGATTGCATGGGCCTACCTAGCTAACATATACCAGGAAAATATGGCAGATTTTCAGTGTAAAATTATAAGTGATGTGTTACTCTGCTCTTGACATCCTTTAGTTTGGGGAGGATCTCCAGTCCGAAGCCATCGGCTTGACCTCTTGTCCTGTTCCCTCCGTTCATATAGTTCCCAAAGGCCAGAACAAGACCCAATACATCCCGCAAGCTATTACACTCCAACAGCTCCTGACAGACAGACAGACGGACAGACTTTTGGTTAGTAAACCTTGACACAGCTAAGTGACACTTTTCTAAAGGTCCTGTTTTTTTTTATTTATTTGATTTTCTTACTTTGCTGACATTCGAGATTATCTCCACCTTGCGACGGATTGAGGAGATGGTATCGAGAAATACCGACTGGAAGATGATGCAGTGGGCTCGGCCCGCGAAGTCGGGAATCTGAGATAGCTCATAGAGAAACCTGGATAACAAAAGGGGAGGAGGAGGTGGTGGAGGAAGAGAATGGGGTGTGATGTGTTATGACAGAATTAAACAAAATGTCTAACAGGAAGAACTATTTTGGGTCCTTGGCAGGCTGCGCTTCCCCATGCAGGCCGGCTGAGTCAATGTTGCTGTTCACAGTCAGTTGATGAGTGGTGCTGCTCGGCTGGGTTTGAAAGGTCTGCGGGGTCGGGTGCAGGGAGAGCAACGAGCGGCGAACAGAGATTGATCAAAGGTATCTCCGGCCTGATGCGGGACGACTTGTGTAAACAGTGCCGTGTCAGAGGGGAACAGAGCGGTAACATCCTGTGTGATTAGACCCTGCTGATGGAGGCAGACGCTGAGTAGGGATGACTTGGGCAGCCGTAGTGACAGCTCTGGTCAAACATGGAAATAGGGAGGCCAGGCTGAGAGGCACCGCTGGGTCCAGGCATCGTTAACTGGCCCAGACTAGTTAACCCTGACAGGAACTACTGAAGCAATATCCATTAATGCATATGTTTGCTCACACACAAAGTTATAGAAGACTACATCAAAAGATAAAGACTTGCCCCAGTGTGTAAATGTTCACCAAAACTGCCTATAAGTTCAAATAATCAAATAAATAACAAATAGTGAAATTATTTCATTTTTATTAATTGATTAAAAATGATGTGTCCTGTATCCTAATGTATATTAATTTAATTTAGTTAAATTACTTGGTAAAATATTAGGCAAATAAATACGGCTAGCACTAAAATCAAATCCCAAACTCACCTTAATTTCACTGATAAATACAGGAAAGTGTATCAATATTTGTGAATGTAGCATTTCTTTGAGGAGTATTCTAGAAGTTTTTGGTAGAAGTGATCTTACTGTTCAGGTTTATCCAGCAGTTTGACTTCATCTTCTTTAGAATTCTCATAATGCCTCGTTATCTTGACCAGCTCATCACTGGTGGCCCTCTATAGAGACATAACACAAAGTCAAGATGTATATAAACACAGCTAAATACATTCAGAAAAAGAATGACACCCAGAAGAAATCTGAATAGGGAACGCAATTGTTGCAAGATGTTGCACAATAATAAAATGTATTTGCAATGAGATGCATACAATAGTAAAAAACAGTTTGTAGCAATAAATATAATATAGAGCTTTCTCTATTTCACTTTAGCGCTGTCCGATGACTTTACAGCTTTATGTTTCTCCTTTGTTTTATTACCTTAGACAGGCAGCTCCTTCATACTTACATTTTCATATAAAGCCTCAATGGTCTCCAAATCCACCACAGAGTTGTCCACAGTAAGAACAGCTGGAACAGTAAAGATTTTCATTATAAGCAGTCAGTCTAATAAATGGATAAGATCTTGGCCAAAGCATGCTGCCTTTTAAGTTCTGCCAGTGCTTGAAGAACAAACTTGTTTTTCCGATTGTGGACATAAACTCATAATAGCCTCGTAATTTGGGTCAATAAAACATTATATTTGTGGCTATAACTATTATGTAAGACATAGCAGAATTGAAAAAAGTGAGACTAAAACGAGGGCCAATTGTGTCACACTGCACCAACAACCACAACACATCATTATAGTTGAATACACTAAGTAGTTGAATTATACACCTGAGGTAATTAAGAATGTTAGCTGGAGGTGGTGAAACTGGGAGTTTGGCAGAAATGTGTGCTGCAGACTGGGTCTGAGACCACGTATGCTGGGGCCAACACTGGCTCAAAACAGAGGGCCTGCTTAACCACTGGGCTCACAGCTAGAACCACCACAGCTGACTCTAATGTTTTTTAGAGTGAGACAGGTAAAGGTGAACCAAGCAAGAAACAAGAGGATGCAGAAGGAAGGTAAAAGGAAGAGGTAGAGGAGATAGAGTGAAAGAATAAACAAAGGCTGGCAGAGATTATGACATGATAGGACTGATAAATACTATGAAAAAGAAGGATGTTTGTTTTTACCTGCTTGGCCTGCAGAATGCATGTTTGTCTAGCTTGACTCAGACATTAAAAACTAGTGTGCAAGGAAGGCAGAGCACGGAGGACGGCACAAGAAGAGAAAGTCACTGTTCTGTGTCTAAGAGGTGTCACATGTTTATGGATTGGTAAGGGAGAAAAGGACACAATGGGAGGGGTGGCTCCAGTGCTGATCAGATCAGCTGACAGTTGTCTGGTTGGTGTCAGGTGAGGAAGGCTGCACACCACCAGCAGCTCTTAAATCAGTTACTCAATGTAACAAAGTATCACCTTCACCAAGACCTGATCCTACAAAATAGATGTTTTTCGGGGGGCCTGGGTAGCTCACCTGGTTAGAGCTGCAATGATTAATCGTTTAATCGATTAGTTGTCAAATCTTAAATTAATCACAAACTATTTTGATAATCGATTAGTCGGTTTGAGTAATTATTTAATACAAAAGTCAAAATTCTTTGATCCTAGCCTCTTAATTGTGAATATTTTCTAGTTTCTTCTCTCCTCTGTGACAGTAAACTGAATATCTTTGAGTTGTGGACAAAACAAGATATTTGAGGACGTCATCTCGGGCTTTTGGGAAACACTGATCTACATTTTTCACCATTTTCTGACATTTTACAGACCAAACAACTAATCGATTAATTGAGAAAAAAAAATTAACAGATTCATCGACTATGAAAATAATCGTTAAATGCAGCCCTACACCTGGTAGATTGCAGCCCATATACAAAGGCTCAGTCCTCGCTGCAGGTTCAATTCCGACCTGCGGCCCTTTGCTGCATGTCATTCCCTCTCTCACTCGTCTAAGCTGTCCAATCAAAAATGACTAAAACAAAATAAAAAAAAATAAAAATGTATTCAGAGTTAGAAAGGCTTAGTATCAAACCTCATTCTTTCTGATTTTGTTGTGATTTCGGGGTCATCCCTTTGTTTCCAGGGTCCTGATTGTAAGGGCTGTCTTTGCAGTTCAAATTGAAAAATAACAAAGGTAGATGGAATTTTCGAATGTAAATAGTACAATGTAGTGTAACATGCGCACAAGTAGAGAGAAGTCACAAACTGACTTCAGTAATGTCATCGCAAAACCTAGCTGAAATTGGCTAGCCTTACATTAGCTTCTTTACATACAAACATACTGAAAAACTGCTGCCACGGTAAACGGTTACACAGCAAAAGATTGCTAACATTACACGTTAGCTTCTTAACATTTAAACATTAAAGTAAGTAAGTAAGTAAAGTTTATTAGTAGAGCACATTTAAAGTGCTTTACAAAGAAGCACCAAGGTGCTGATAAAAATCATACAAATGTTAAAATAAAGCAACATCAAGTAATTTTATAGTGAAAAATGTGTGATGGCGGGAAATGGTCAAATTTATATATATATATATATATATATATATATATATATATATATATATATATATATATATATATATATATATATATATATATATATATATATATATATATATATATATATATATATATATATATATATATATATATATAAAACACACACACACACACACACACACACACATTATCCACCACAAACTAGTGGTCATGCCAAACCAAGGTAAGACTATCGAGCAGTAAAACCCGATAGTGTGTTGAACTTAGGCCTGTAACAATTATACAATCGCCATTTCTTTGTTTAACCGCAATTCATTGCTAACATTAGCTAAGGTCTTAAAGCATATGATCGCTAATTGTTGATTTAGTTTAGATATGCCAAATTGTAATTATATAAGTGATTATTGGTCAAAGTATATATTTATATTGTTAGTTGTCGTAATTTTACCCTATACACGCACATAGCATCAATAAAGACAGGTAGGCTGTGTATTTGTGTTATCTGGGTCACATAACTGATATAAAATCAATAGATGTACCCTGGAATTTATTAAAAACCTTCTTTTGTTTGAAAAAGTAATAAATACATATTTTTAAATTTGACTGAAAGACACAACTATATTGAAAATCTGAATCATTTCTGAGACAATTAATTGTGCAGCAAAATTTGGAATTGTTACAGCTGAACTGATAAAGGATGTATTTTATTGCTGAAAACTTTAATTTCTAAGAGGAAAAATGTGTTGTAATGTATTTTATGTTTTTAGTATGGCATTGATTCATAATTATCTGTGTTGTCTTATTAACTTAAACTAGTATTACATTTGTTAGTTCAATACTGCCAAAATTATGTTTGATAATGTATGGTACTTTAACATTAATGCATTAACACATTTGAGTTTCAAGTAGAAAATCATGTTAATAGCAGTGTAAAACGAACATCAGTGCCATGCATTGCGCATTGTACAGGTAAACTAGTTTAACAACACAATTTTAACACTAGTCTTTTCAATCGCACACTGCTTCCAGCTAACAAGGTAATACTTTGCATTCTGGTTCCCAGCTGTTCCTGTTGCAGAAAACCTGTCAATGTGGTCCCAATGTCTGGATCAGAGAGAACGCTGGAGGTCCATTTCCTACATCTTATTAGAGTGGATTATTCAGTCCCTCAGCCATGCAGCCGTCAATCACACACCAAAGGGGGGCTTGCTCCAGTGTGCACACAGGAGCACTCTGATCCGAGGGGAGCCGGATATCTCTCCACACCGACAGATCAAAGCCTGCCTGCCAACCGCCTCACACCCTTTCCTTCCACTTTTCACTCATCGGCTTTGGTGTAGAAGGGCATGTGTGGTGTGTGAACATGTGTATGTGTGCGTGTGGTGAGGTGGTGTGTGGGGGAGAGCCTCCCTTTGCCATTGAACCATGGTGGCCCTTGAGGTCCCCCAGTCACTCCGGCGGGTGCAGTTGACCCCCTCTCTCCCGTAACCAGAGTGCTACCTTCTCTACTCCCCTCCCTAGTAGCTCTAATTACATTACATGTTCCATGTCTTTTTAATTTGGCAACAAAGGGGAGGCAAGCAGGCGAGACCAGGGACTGGAGCTTTTTAAAGTCCTTATTAAGGTGCTGTCCCTCATTGTCAGATTCAAATTGTCCATTTCACATACAACCCCCATTAAGGCACAAGGAAGCAGCCTCATGCTGGGTGTTTTACCACACCACCTCTACAAACTGAAACTGGAAGAGAGAGAAAAGGATTGAAGGGAAAGAAAAAAAGAAATGTAAACAAAATCAGCGTCCTGGTGTTATGTGCTGTTTGGCTTGTGTATGAGGTGGTTTTATGTGGTAAAACAGTGTCTGCTAACTGTTGAAAGTGGTTTTGTACATGCTTAGATCATTAGTGGGGTGTCAGTCCCATTAGGCTTGTGGAAACCGTCACTGGCTACAATAAACAGATCTGCTGGCTGCATGCTCAGACTAGCAGGCGGCAGGCACTCTCCGCCAGAGTCCTCGGACAGGACCAATTCCTGGCCCATCTACGCTGTCCCCAACACACATTTTATGTGTTTACACACACACATAAAGCCACTTACACACACACACACACACACACACACACACACACACACACACACACACACACACACACACACACACACACACACACACACACACACACACACACACACACACACACACACACACACACACACACACACACACACACACACACACACACACACACACACACACACACACACACACACACACACACACACACACACACCACAAAATATGTTAAGCATGCAATCAATCCACACAGCTCTTAAATGAAGGAGATGGCAATTTGGTTTTAACCAGTGGGATTTTAAGCAACTTTTTATCTGGGTGTTGCCGTCTCACATTTTGACAAATCGAATCATTTTCTTTCCCACCACAGTATGGAAAAATCATCAATGTTCCACTTGAAACACAAATGAATAAAAAAAAAATGTCTCGTGTTACAAATTAGTAGTTGTCAGAGGTTGGAAATTATTCTCTGCTGCAGAGCTTTCTATCTCATTTCCAAAAATAACTCCATCTGCATTTCATCAGGAGTAGTCCTCAATTTATTGTTGAACCAAATTGTAAATTTTATTTATTGCTGTTGAATCTAAATGTGAGCTCCTTCCTTGAAAGTAACTAAAATAATATCATGTGTGCACAATCATTCTGACACGTTAAACAGACTGACATTAGAACATATCTTTCACCTTGCTTAATGTCCTTCATCTCCAGATGCAGGCTCGATATGAGGATACCGACTGCTTGTGAACGTTTCCCATCCAGCAGCTTAATAATCTGGAAAAACAGAAAACAAATGAATTCATATTATTAATTTAATAATGTATAATTTAAATTAATTATTATTATTATATGAGTGAGATTTAGCGTAAAACCCACAGTATGCATTTTAGTTAATAAGACAATATCTTGAATCAATTCTAGAATGTTTTTAGGTTAACAAGAGAACATCATTATGTATGTACAATAATACCATATTGTATGATGCTGGTTTCAAATGTCAACTATTATTACTGTTAATTATTTTAAAATCTAAACATTTACTCCAAATTCTGCCTCAGATTTCTTCACACCTACATTTATTACCAATGCTGTTATTCAAACACAGACATAAAACAAACTAAGGAACAGATGGCAAATTAAAAAAAAGTAAATTTCTGCGTTGAGAGGCCGGGTGAAAAACACTTAGTCACTTCCCCCGGCTGTGGAAGCAGATAATAGATGATGAGCAAGACCAAGTGCCTCAAGCCCCAGTAAGTCTCAGTCTCAGCAGCCTGGTGGGAATCATCTGGATTGACCCAAACGACCAGACTAATCAACACACATTGTCATAACCCATCATCGTGATGCAAACAACTGGGAAATGCGGAGCACACACACATACCCGGGACACACTTTGTCAAGTTACATCATTGAGGGAGCAAAGTTAAACATTAAAAAGCACCTCCTCTAGTTTACCGAAGAACATGTGTGAGATATAATCAAAAAATATGAAGTCGCAGTGAAAGTACAAAGGCAAAAGTGGCAACATAAAAGGACAGTCTAGAAGAGCAAGGCAAAGAGAAACAGAGCTTTTATAACAAACTATAAATTCACAGGATTTTTATTTGTGCCTACACATGGTCACAATTACTTATGACTGAATTAGCCGTAAAGCCAGAGAGAGTTTTGGCAAGGTAAAGGCCCACTCTAAAAGTTAATGTGTCAGGCTTCTTCATTAGGTATTATGGCGTTGTCGGCTACTGAGCTGTCCAGTGGGAGCTGGAAAGCAGAAGCCTTAGAAGTGGGTATTGCATTACAGGGCGTTAGTGGGTGCCATGCTGCTTCCAGCTCTATTGCTTGGATCACTGGGGATCTTCCACTCGGGGACTTAAGACGGCTGAGTACCAGGCTTTCCCAACACCTCTAATTAACCACTTTGGATGGGCCACACTAAAAGCAGCCCAGGAACCCTTACCGCTCACTGTGGCTGCAGAAATCGCCAATTAGCCTAAACAGTCACGTTAATGAGAAAAGACAACTGATGCTGGATGCTTGGTTTCAGACACGCATATAGCTCGGGCAAGCTGCGTGATGCTGATGCTGAGACAGGTAGACACCAATAGTTAACGGCTCCCTCCTGTGGACAAAAAGAGAATTCTAAGTATTTCATTTTAAACTGCTGTGGACACTTGAATAACACACACAGGTCAAAGGAAAGAGGAGAAATAAGAGAGAGAAAAAAGCAAGCCGCCTTAGAAAATTAAGAAAATGATGGAGGGAGACACTGGGAGTGTCAGCAGTTTGAGTTGTAGCAGGTGGCTGATGTTATGCGAGGTGGGCAGGGTGATGCTGGTTCAGAGCCGAGTGGATGGTTTACACAACCACGGCTGAGCAACCAGGCTGCTCCACAGTGACTGTCTGTCTGATTATCTGTCTGGAATCACCCAGGCAGGAGTTACAATAACAACTGGATCAAGACTTCCCATCAATAACCACCTACGATACACTCAGCAACCCCAGTCTCACCCAGCGTGGTTAATCTTACACCCACTCTCCCACGTCATAGCCAGAGCTTTAAATATGTCTTTAATAAACGCACTATGATTGCTCATAAGTCATTCCTATAAACCGGTTAAAGCTGCTGTTTGTTCAAGGAGATCCGCTATGTATGAACTTGATACAGGTTTAATTTATGTGGGTGGAGGAAATTGCTGTCTTTGAGTTTACTGCTGTGCATATTTGCACACATACAAACTCAAGAGCACATTCAGCTTGATTGATTTCTTCATCCTCATCCATCTCTCCCTCCCTTGTAATCCCCCAATCAAGAATGCGCCAACATGCCCATCCTCCATTCCCACACTCTTATAGGTGCCCTCTCTTCATTGCCTTCTCTAGCCAGTGGAGCGGAGCCACATGCCTGCAATTATACCCCTTGTCCAGTCCGGTCTGGTCTACTCGGGTGGGATAGCTCTCTTCCATGTCATCTCCTTTGCTTTGGTATGCTAATCAGCAGACAGAGAAAGGCTCCAGAGTAAACAAGAGCTTTGATTTTTTCTATGGCACACATGATAAAGATTAACTTACTCATGTAGGCATTGGTTGCATCCCCCGAGTTTCAACTTTTGGCGTGTGGAGTTGTTGGAAAGTGGGGAAATGGCTCATATGCATAATGTACACACATTCCATTCCCTTCCTCTCATCTCTTCTTCTCTCACCGCACACAGCCCCGGGCTGTGGTGTTAGCATGATCTGGCAACACTTTTTAAGCAAGTGCATAATGACTCGCGAGGAGGACGTGCCGTCATCACACAAACGTGCGTTCAAGCACACGGACGCATGCACAGAGAAACGTACACACGCAGGTGCATACACAAACACATGAAAACAAACAAACAAGGTAATCAAAACACACAAATTCAATGTGAATATAAGTGAATTTTGTGCTTACAGAGATAGGTAGATGGCATTAGTTTCCACTGATATTGGAAGTCACGCAGAGGGACAGAGATCACTGGTCAGCCATGTCAAGGCTCCTTTAGAACTCAAGCCTGAGCAGGTATTTATCAAACTTGTGAGATTCACACTAAGAACGCTCTAAAGAGCCATATTAGGAGGAAAAATCGTATTCGCTAAAATGTGAAGCATAAGACATTATCAAGAACTCACTATTTACAGTGAAGTATACAAGCAATTATTCACATGGATGCTTAGGGGGAGTAACCAATCAAAAAAATGATTTAACCCTTTATCTATCACTTTGATCCAAAAACATTATCTCACTAAAATATTTATCTGTAAAACATAACTATTTTTTTCAGTTAATTGTATTCGTTTCATTAAATCTTCAACAACTCCAGTGCCAAATTAACACTAGATATGACCTAGAGCTAAAACAATTAGTCAATTAATCAAGTAAACAAGTAGCAAATAAACTGTAGAAATTGGGATAAAAAGATTGGACATTGGCTGAAATTGTAAAAGAAAGAAATGCCATCCAATTTGTTCTCATTCATTTTTAACCCCCTGCCCCCATTCAGTCAACCTTTATGATCCATTCCTCCTCAACTCAGTAGCCCTAAGTCTTTAACCCTGCTCTTATCCCTTCAAATCAGTTTCTCTTCGTTCTATACTTTCCTTCCTTTCTTTTTTTCCCCAATCGTTAAACGGATGAATTTCTTGGAAGCCATCATCAACTGATGATTCAGATGATTTCTCTCTCAAATGATTTCTCTTCCTTTAACTCTGAGTATAAACTATCAGGGATAAAACATGATTAAGTAAACATGTTTCTTATATTTTGACGACCTTTCCAACGAGTTGGACTTGTAAGCTGGTTGAAAACAACCATGCCTTCATGTATTCACTTCCCCTCTTTAATCGTAGAGTTGGACTCTGAATGCTCTTGCTGGCTCTAAACACAGACCTTTATATTAAATATAAGACTCCTGTCACAGTCCTGGGGACAAATTGTCTAAACATAGATAACAACCACAGCCAGCCTAACACATTAAAAGGGAGAGAGAAGCGGAAAACGGTTGGTGTCAAACCCACGGCTGCTGCGGCAAGGACAGAGCCCCCGTACATGGGGCGCATGCTCAACCAGGTGAGCTAACCAGGCGCCAGTGGTCATGGAGTGTTTCCATTAATGGGGTTGAACCTCTTCCAGGCTGATGTAAGACAAGGCAGGAGACAGTTGGCAAGATTTGTGTCTGGATGTTGCTGTCTGAGTTGGATCAAATAGTGGACAGCTTGCCGCTTTGCTTTAGAGTGACCAGACTGAATTGAGAGATCTAAAGATGGAGATCAAGGAGACAGACACACACACACACACACACACGCACGCACGCACGCACGCACGCACGCACGCACGCACGCACGCACGCACACAGTGGAGCCTTAACAAATTGATCAGAATAGAGGATGTGTATAGATTTAAAGGGGAGAGTCTGGAGCAGTGTCCGATTTTTAACCGCTTGGACGCCACAGTGAGGTCCACGAGGCAGCCAGGATGCTGACGCAGCGCTGGCTGCAGGAGAGATGCAGAGTTGCAGCATTTGACAAGACATCAACAAGTGTGTCTTTGGTGGGGTCGGGAGAACGGTAGATCAATCTGGCACAACAGTACACTTTCACTGGCGTTACTCAACTTGTTTCATCTTAAAAACTAAACTATAATGCGTGCACAAATGAAAAAATAACAAGATTTTAAAGCCCTACCGACATTACAATCTTGCGCAGTTAGCTTGGCTTGCACAGAAATAAAGAAAACAAGGGCTTGAAGTCCTAAACTGATAGCTGGTGTTGGCCCAGTGCAAGACCTGGCAACTGAAGGCAGCAGTCTGGAGGAGGACCTGATGAGAGTCGCAATCCATTTCTTCCCAGTTTACCTCTTGTTATTTCTTTCTTTGATTTATGATTAAACATGACAGAATACGAAAAGTCTTTTTTAAACAAAGCTTGATAAGAAAGCACGCTTACAACGCCCTCAGGTGGCTGCAGCAAGAGACAAAATGCACAGAATGAGGAGAAGTGAGCGGACCATTTGAACGTACCTTCTTAGTTTTGGCTTTCTTCTCATATGTGTCCGACAGGGGCTTCTTCACTGGCTGCAGCGTGGCTTTGGAGAAAAGTTCCTCAAACTCATTGGTGCCGACAATGTTTGGTTCCTCCAGAGAACCCCAGAGTGTGTTGTTGCTGGAAAATGAAGATTTTAATTTGTGATTTATCTTAGTTTTTATTTAACTCTATTCATCACAAATGACAGTCAGACTTACAATCATAACGGCTCACAGCCAGGCTAGAAACATCTAGGTTCTTTCCTCAAGCTACAACAAACTGTGTCTTCTATTTGTGGAAGATTATTTGATGTTTATTCAAACTGCCCATTGCTTTTCATTTTCCATTTCGCTGTCCTACAAAAACTTGGCAGGAATTAGAGCAATCTCAACTTTAAATGGCACTGTTTATGAGCTAGGTGATAAAAATAACAAAGGTTTAAGACATTTCTGTAATAAAGGACCATTTCCAGCAAATGGATGAGCATAAAAGGAGGCAATGTTGTGTCTCCGATGTTGCTGAGTAACATGGAAAAAACAAACAGAGGCAGAAATCAGAACAAGAGGTGTCTAAAGTTAGGAGGATGTCATCACATCTGGCTCTGCTTTCCTTCCCTAACTCTATTAATAAAAACGGACATCAAGAGACACAGTACTAACCAAAACACCTTACTAACAAATTAACCTATTCTAAAGAATACTTTGGACTAATGACTATGAAATGCTGCAACAGCCTAACTGCTGGTTTCCTATTATCTTATTACATGTTGCAGGTCATTGTTTGATGAAATGACATCTCATCTGTGCACATATGAGACCGGCAGGTATATCTCCACCTTTCAAGGCCCATTTACAATGAGAAAGAGAACCTGGACACAGCACGCTAACATAAGCGCTCGCAGGCTTATCGTAGCTTAAACACCAGAACGATCAACTGCTTTTCCAGTGACTCAATAGGGTCGAGTAAGTCCAATTGTTTCTGCATGCAGTTGGCTTCCTATTGCAGTGGTGAATATTGCAGTATTCATCCGGGTCAACCAAGAGGTTTTGTTGAAGACATGATACTGCACCAAAATCCGCCTTTGATTTTATACTTTCTGAGAGACTGAGGAAAATAAGTTCAATGAACAGCCTCCGACTCTGAACCCAAATGTGCAGGGAACTAGCTTGGAAAAGAAAATTACATCCAAACCCCAAGAAATATTTCCATGCAAGACAAGTTTCTAATTGACTGGATTATGACTATAATTGAGTTTGAATCCCTATTAAAGCTAGCTTGTCACACATGCTGCTAAACATACTTTGGATTGCAACATACATATAGACACCTGGCATCATTTCAAATCTTACACTAACCCCCCCTTACCATAACTCAGAACCTCACACCATAAACAGAGATCACACAGCTGATCCAGCTATAGTTAAACATCTGACCCATTTAATGCCCCGTAACAGTTAAATTTATAGCTGACATGAAACTGCTGTAGTCAGTCAGTCCTCCAGCGCTGGACCAGAGGGAGAAAGTGTAAACCACAACTCGGTTTCCCCCACTAATCCAGCCATGGAAATACAAGGCCATAAAGCTGGAAGCCTGGCACTCGGAGGCAACAACCACAGCCACTGTAAATGGGCTAGATAATCCACTTACAATTACAGAGTATCTCAATAGGCCCAGTAGAAGGAGCATGGTGCGCACCAACCATATCTTTGAAACCTCTCTGAACAGGAGTGTTGAGGGCTGAACTAAGATCCCATTAGACCAGAGTCAATACAGCCTAGAACTTCATTGGCCCTGCAGCAATCTACCAAACATCACTAATAAATAAGTTATTCAATCAGTTATTACGTTAATAAATAACATTGTGAACTGAGGTTATGCTTAACCTGTGCTTTCTATAACCTTGGATTTAAATTAGTTCAGGGAAAAGAAATGCAAGTGTGGGAAGCCATTTCATGATTTGTGTGTGCTACTGATAATTTTGCATAATCATTGCAAATTACAGAATAATAACATTACAATTTGGGTCTTGTGTTTGTAGTTTTGGCCATTGCTTGCATTAGTTTTAATAACATGGCACTTACCCTAGTCATTTCTGATATCTGAGAACATGGCAATATTGCTACAATGAAAGCCAATGGGTCAAAAATAAGTGGTCAGACAGTTAAAGAGGTTGTAAATAAATAGTTTCACCAGATGATCTTAACCACTTTAAAAGCCGAAATGTCGACAACATTTCATTGCACAAACAAATTGTGTGCCCATAACTATGATGTCAGTCTGTAAACTGTGTTGGATGTTTACAACAGTTTAGGCAATCATTCTTCCCCTAAGCCTTTAATTTATTTTTTAAATCAATTTGGCTAATCTGGAGTGTTGTTAAAAAAACAGTATGGTCAGTATGGTCATCCGACTGTTTGTGTTTCTTGCCAATTCGGACTTCTTCATAGCAATGTGGCCGCATTCCTAGATCTCTGCAATTATCTTGCTGAATGCAATGTGTATTAATAATGATGGCCAAAACACAGAAAATAAGACTCAAGTTGTAATCACCCGCATTTACCATTTAGGAGCAATATGAGGTAATGTTCCACATACTTATTGTCCTGTATCTGTATCCTGGTCCAGTACAGAGGCTTCATTGGACATGCTGGCTCAATGGCAAGTTTCCGTGGTGCCTTCTCCACCTTCTGGTCAAAACTGAAGCCCATCGGGGGAGGAGGTGGTGGACCACAGCCTGGAGGAGGGGGAGGAGGAGGTGGACCAGTGCCAGGTAGGCCTGGCGGGGGAGGGGGAGGTGGTGGGGGCGGCGGACCACCTCCAGGGAGTGGAGGTGGCGGTGGGGGCGGTGGCGGCGCTCCTGTGTTGCCTAGCAAAGAAGGAGGAAGAGGTGGGGGTGCGGGGAGGTCCCGAGAGGCCTGGTGGTAGAGGGGGAGGGGGAGGCGGAGGCGGAGGTGGTCCAGAAGCGCCAGGGGCCGTTTCAGCTTTCAGATTTAGTCCAATAGAATCCAAGTTGAGTCTTTTCGGCACATTCTGGTTGGTGCTTTGAACAAGGGCGCCACTGTCACCCTCAGGGCTCTTGATGAAGGTCTCCCTGTCCGTCTGGATACTCACGGTGCGGTAGGTCTTGGGTGTCAGGTCATCAGCAGTGGACACAGCAGCATCACGGACCTCGCCCCGTTCCTGACTTGTATTATACCCATTGTCTCTTTGCATCTTAGCAATGACTCCTTCCAGATGTGATATTGAGACAGCATGCTCACCTCGCAGTTGGAAGATTTGAAGTTCAAAGTCGGACTGTAAGCAACAGGAGCCGAATGCCAGAGACAAAACAATTGCAGAGTATCAGTAACTTCTGACACACACACACACACACACACACACACACACACACACACACACACACACACACACACGATTCTTGTTTGAAAAATAACAATCCTTTCTTTTTCAGTTTTGTTTTTTAACTTCATTCCATTTAAAGTTGCCCCCAATCAGAGATTAATGCTCTCATGACTCTTACAGCAACAATCTAGCCCAGTTTTCATTTGACACTTTAAACAATCTTACCAAAGCAAAGTATTGATTTTATACAGAAAGGAATAAGTGGAATAATTGGAATAAATCTTACACGTTTGTTATGAACTGGTGTCAGTTTAGAAATAGCATTAGACATGTTTCCACCCTTTGTTGTGGGCTGACTGCGGTACAAGTTTCTCAATGTCAGCATCCGTACTTTAACAGGCCAACCTCAAATTAAAGGCTTTAAGCAAACTGGCTGAAATACCAATTCTGAGGTCAAAGTTTTCAGGGAAATGGTGCATAAAGCAAGTAATCAGTGGTACAAATTATGTAACACGACCACAACTATGCTCTTTTAGTTTTCCAAGACTATACAACTCTTTATTAAGTTGACATATGAAAAACACCTGTGAAACAATGCTCCTAACCTCTGCTGTTAATGAATGAAACATACACCTTTAAAATGGATTTGAGATGAGCCATGTTATTGGAGACAAATGAGATGTCTATCCTAGAACTCTATATTCGGAAGACATTGAGAAGCAAATCTATTATACATATTACATAAAAAATTTAAAAAATTTTAATAGACACATCGCAATTTTAACTTAAAATGTTAAGTAAGATGTTCGCATCTATAATCAAGCCATTGTAAAAAATAAAATAAATAAAAATTGATAATTTAAAAAGTTTTAGGTTTTCAATTGTTATAATAGTAATCACTAAATGTTAATAGATTTTTTAAGAATATTTTGTGTCATTCTGTGCTGTACTGGAAGCTATATTAAATTTGGTTGCAAATTTAATATACAGTATCTCTCCGCTGTGAAGACACACTACAACTACATTTCACAGAAATTTGAGTCCGATTTAAATTTTAGTTTTTATTTGGATGTTTGCATATTGTTTCTATGGGAATGTTATGTACAAAAGGAACTTTAGACACTTTTAGACATTATATACACAATACTGGACAACTTAAAAAAAAATGGTGTCTTAACGCGTCTACTGTTGTGGGTAAATATTAAGCAGAGCTGTGAACGAGTCCAGCTGCTGCACTTGAACATTTTACACTTACTTAGTGCCATCTTGTGTTCAGGAGAGTCAACTGCTATGTCAGCCGATATTCCAACATATCGGCCCCTTATTGTCACACATGTATTGCTAAACTGTATTTCACAAATATTAGTTTGTTTCTGTTTAATAGCACTACCTCACTTTACTTACTTTAACTAGCCAACCCACACAGAGATACCTGGGATAGTTTTCTTCAATGTGTAATATGTTTTCAGTCAGTGTGTTAACATGTCTGCTAAAGTGATACGATTACTTACATGCATCCTCTCCAGATCTTCCTTGCACTCTCTCTTCAGCTGCAAGAGAGCAGCCTGGTGCTCTGTAAGGAGGCAGAGCAAGGACACTTGCATGACAACACAAACTCATTCTACTGGCAGTTTTGATTCATTAAATATACAATGGAATGCGTATACAATAATCACAGCTCATTGCTTGTGTTTTTTTCTTCACTTTTTCAACTGAGAAAACTGGGTTAGAGTTATGTTTTCTCGAGCTACTGCCTAAAAGATAGGTATGGTATATCATTATCAAGTTTAACTGCAAGACAAGAGACATACCAACAAGATGTACTGCTGTTAAGTGGTACAATTTTACAGGGTGGGTCACTTACAGTATAAAAGGCAACAATCACAACCCAACCAACCAGTTTTAAAAGTATACTGCTGACTCAAATTAAAACCCAAACAAAATATTTTGTCAGGGCAAAACACATACAAAAAAAAACTGTTCTAATGAGATAACATATAGGTGAAAAGATCATGAATCGCCCATGATGGTTGCACATTTGCAGTTGCACATTTTGTATTCCAAATTTGTATATATTTTAAATATTTGTTCTTGTATTTTATCCTATTATTATATAATGTATATTGGTATGTCTATTGTATGATATGATTACATGTATATTGTATTTAATTTATATTTATGTTCTGTGCTGTGTGACTGATATTTTGCTGCTGTAACACTATAATTTCCCATTTTTTGGGCTCAATATCTATCTATCTATCTATCTATCTATCTATCTATCTATCTATCTTAATATTTGGAAACTTGTACAACATCAGACTACAATACAAATAGACAATATAGACCACCTTTGTAAGTTAATAAATATTTCGAACTTGAGCATATGAACTGCAATATCATACCCTGTCCTATCCATTCATGTCTTCATTAACATGTGTGTCACCTGCTGACAGGCTCTAATTTCCTTTTTACAATTAAGACCCAAATCAAAAAGGAGAAGAGGATTATGTTTGATCTTAAAATCAATCAAAACTTCTGCAACTCCACTTAATAGTCAATTATTTGCGCTATTTAAGCAGTACTTGAATTTAGGCTCATAAATATGTGGTGAAATAGTGTTTGAAAGCAATGTATATGATATGAATGTACACATCTTATTTTATCTGTATGGCTCACAGTCTGGACTTTTGCTCTGCTTCTGAAGTTCCACACACTATTCTCTTATATAAGTGCAAAGACCAATTGAGGAGCACCAATCACTAGAATAATCCACACTTGATAGTATTAATCTATTCTCAGGAATGAAGCTGCACCACGCAGAACACCCAACATGCACGGTACGCTTTGAGTTCAACACAATTTCCCTGTACTCGGAACAGGAAAGCGGTTTACTTTGTAATTTAAAATCAGCCCATCCACAGCCATGTGTGTTTTAAGTCATTGCACCTTTAGATGGGCCAACCATGGCATGCTGCCTAGAGAGTATATTTAATTCCATTAAATATTTTGACCACTAACACCCACACATGCGATCCTGCGGTGCCACCAAACAGCAGCATTAAGGAGCAGACACAGCCTCACTTGACTGCATGACTTGTCTGACTTGTCTTTAGTTTTAGAATACAAAAAGTGTGAGTGATCCAAGGTGTGACAGGGGTGGCTCAACTTTGGTTTTGTTTGTTACAAAAGATCGATTCAAAAATCTTATGATATAATTCCTATATCTGCAACGGCCTTTTTCCACAAATCCAATCAGTCTGAGGTAGAGCCTGACTGATTTATAATGACAAATCAATGATTCTGATAAATGAATATTTAAAAAATAAAAACATCTGTCAAACATGTTATGAGCATTGGCGTTTCATAGTTTGTCCACCAGAGAGCGCTCTACAACGTCCCTGTTGGCAACACAGATTTTTTTTTTGTTAATGTAGTTTTGTTCAAAGGACTTTAAGTTTCATATCTTAAGTTTGTATTTTTATACATTTTATTTATCATAACTTTAATATATGTTGATGTTCCTCTGTTCTGTTGTGACAATAAAACAAATTATATTATTTTAGTGTGAACTCATATATAGCTATAAATAACTAATGTTAGGGAAATCTGTTTGTTTTGCAACGCTTTTCTGGATTAAAAAAATTAACAGTATATTGGCATATTGAATTTTTAAATAATCAAATTTTCATATCGGTATCTGCCTTAAATATCCTTTATCGGTCAGGCTCTAGTCTGATGTTTGTCAGTGTAAGCTTGACTGGCATGATCCTCTGTCAGCATTCCTGGTCTTAGATGTAAAGACAGACAACAGTGTCTAAGGTTGTGGTTCTTACCTGCTTCGGTGTATTTGAGCCCCACCTTCTCTTCCTCATCTTTAGGTTTGGGTGGGGGCCACACAGCCTGAAGACGGCCTGGGGTCCGGTCCTCACTGTCTGTAGGAGATGTGACCTCCGTCTGTGCCAAGACAACACATGGAAAAACATCAGCATGGACCCTGGTAATGCAAAGATACAGCACCAATTTCCCTCATCATAGAGATTAATAAAGATTTTAAATAATTGGGATTTCATACATGAGCCTCTGTGGGACTGTTAAGTTCCTTGCCAGGAGATTTGGAAGTTCTCTCAAAAATAGACCTCAGGCTTTCCTTGTCACTCTTGATTCTCTTTCTGACAGCCTCCAGGTCCACATCTTCTGTTTTTTCCTTTTTTATTGTTTTGGGGCCAAAGATGTTCTTGAAGGTTTCATAGGCCAAGTCTGAGGTCTTCTTTTTCTCCGGTGGGGGTGTGGGGGTTTCTGGGCCTGGGATTTTCTCTCCTGCATCCTCTTCTCCATTCTCAGACTCTTTTGTGCGGTTTTCAGGATCAGCATCTGTCCAGCATCTGCCTTTTTGGTCTCATCGTGGTTGTCTACGTTGAGCAGCTGACTCAAGTGTCCCATTACAGTGCTTTTGATTGTGTAACAGGTTTAGGCTCTGCATGTTTTATGACTGGAATGACTGTATTCTGCTCAGGGAAGAGCTTGGCTTTGTTTACTGTCTTCTTCAGGCTGAGCAGGGCCAGGTCAGCATCCTTCTCACTCTGTTTAATCTCTGACACCGTCTCCCTGTCCTCCCCCACCGCTCCTTTCTTCAGCACTCGCAACCCACTGAAGAGAGCTGGCATCTGGAAGGAAGGGAGCGAAGAGAGCGCCATGCCCCTGGATGGGGATGAGGTAGAGGAGGGTGCATTGGATGAAGCTGGAGGTGGCATGTTTGTTCCTGATGTCTTTGGGGCAGTTATGCGCTGTTTAGCAGGACTGGTACTTGACTGGATATCACCTGGGGGCTCTTCAGTTGCAGATGGCAATGACATGTTTTTTTTTAACCCTGTAGGGTGATTTGTGGTAACAGCAGAGTTTGACGGGTCTTCTGGACTGGAGGATGACTGGACTGAAACTTCGGGAGCCTCAGGGCTGGAGGAACAGAGGAGGACACCTGGCTGGAGTGAGGTTCCTCAGTCCCATCCTCAGCCCTTTGCTCATGTGTCTCCTCCTTCTGTGTTCTATCAAAATTTAAAGGAGAGGCAGCATTTTGACCTGAGGCCTCCAAAGCCAGATGTCCGGAGATGTTAGAAGGAAGAGGCTGAGAACAATCTATGCTGGCAAACTCTTCATTCTCCTTGTTTCCCACATTGTCTCCACCATTCTCTGCCGCATCAGACGTTTCTACATCCAAAGACACAATGGTGGTGCGCTCCTTGGGACTGAAGCCATCTGCCTGTTTGGAAACTGAAGAGACCAGAACTGGCCTCAAGTTTGTTCTGTTGACAAACCTGTCTGAATATAGAATAGCTAGTGATCTCTCCTCAAATTTGTGCGTTCTAAACACTGGCACTTGGTACTCTGCTTCTGCCTCACTGGCATCTTTTAGCTCATCTCCATCACCATGCTCCACTGTATTATTACCCTCCTCAGGCAGGGAAGGCTCCCTGGTACTGGCAAGCTTCTTCAACAGACTAGTGCTGCTGCTGGCAACCTTCTCATCCTCATTTTCCTCATTGTCACTGTACGTTTCCACCCTCGTGACTTGGACCAGATCTAGATCAAGCAAGGCTCCAGCGGCTGTTTTAACTTGGTCATTGCAGGTTTCCCGTGATTCAGCCCTGAGCCCTGTATCATACAAAGCGGTCACATTATTCTGATTAATTCTGTCCCTCCCTTGGAGCTTGTTCTCACAGTTAGTGGTTTGACAGCCTTCAGAAAGGGGACTCTCCTCATCCGACAGCTCTTTGAAAGACGTCAGCACAGCCGACTCTGCGTCTGAAGTGGCAGGTGCATCTCGGCCGAAGAAACTGCTGAAGGCATTCAGGAGGGAACTAGTGGGCTGCCTCCCCAGTCCATCTGAGTTATTACCCACACTGTCCATGTTTGTGTGTCACACTGAGACCAAAGAGAGGCAAACCAAAACAGGTAGTAGCTCTGGCAAAATGTCCATTAAAAATGTCACAAATGCCCCCACCTCCAGTTATCCAAGCTGCTCGTTTTCCACCTCTACCGCTGGCCAGGAACAAAAGGCCTTTGTATGGACAAATCGCCCCAGCTCCTTTTACCTTATCCGGGTGGGCACCATTTACAACAACACTATCCTTTATTCCTGCTCAGTGAAGCACAAACAGGTTCTGCGTAGTAGACTTTCATAATATCAAATAGAGTCTACTACTGACTGCATGTTGTCAGTAGTACAGTTCAGCCTCTTCTGTGCGAGCAAGATACAAGACACAGCTAGTAAAGACAAGCCGTTTAGTGGCTGGAAGCATGTCCTGCTGGAATTTCCCTGGGAGAGCAGAGTTCACCTGCCTTTCAAAAAAACATTCCCAACTGTTCCGACAAGTTAAGCAGTATTATCCATAAAAGTTGTGGGTTATCCTTCTCTATATGTTGGCATGCAGTATGAGTCCATGACTAAACTGTACGTCTAGTTTGTCTTGGTCTTTCAGTTCACAGGGAAGCCCTGTGTGCTGGTGTGTGAGAAAAAAAACCTCAGGTTGGATAAAAATGTCTCGGACTGGTCTATCCAGTCTGGGAACGCCTCACTTGAGGTTCCTCCCTTCCTGGGAGGGGACCTGCTGAGCCCAGCACCACAGGTGTCTGATTACCTCTGCTCACTTCCGTAAAGTGGCAACCAAGGTAACAGAATAAATACAGGAGGGGGAGTCAGTCTGTGTCCAGGTGGAAAGCTGCAGAGGTCCATTAGCCTAGCACTGCACCATTCGGCGGTGAGCTACTGCAATACGGGGCTTAAGACATGGTGATTAGTCAGCCTGGCCTTAGCCAGCTCTAGCTAACATGCTAAGAGGCTAACATGTGTGATTAGCAGCTCATGAACACCCCCAACAGAACAGTTAGGGCAAGAAAAATGACATTATGATTCACCTACCTTAAGTCTCTATGTATGTTTGAGGACAATTTGAGGTTTTAAAAAGTTTCCCAGCTAATATTAGCTAAGGTTTACAAGCTAACAAGTTTTGTTTTTTTATGAGATAATAAAACCGCAGGAAAAAAATATTTCTGTTGTGTCTGTTTAGCATTCTTCAAACTGTGGTTGCCCCTGGCAACCAAAGGTCACCCTCTATGAATGCATTCCTTCAGACTGCCTGATTGAGCACGGTCTAAGCAGGACCAAAGGGCACATTTCTACACGTTGCTATTCAAATATTTTGAATCCAGTTTTATGACTGCCCAAGAATTATACAAAACATAATATTTAATAATATACCAATAAAATACCAATAAAAACCGATACCACCAATACCACTTGCATTTCTTATGATTTTTTAATTTTATTTCTCTCATCTGATAATTAAAAGGGGGCTTCTGTGGCGGAGGAATTAATTCATGCAAGAGCAGAGTATTTTATGCACTCACAGTAAATCCGCCTGGAGGTTTTACTAGAAAGAGGCCTGACTGAGAGCCAAGACCATGATATGAACACAGATCTGACACATATGAGGTTGAAATAGAAAGTTGATCTGCAAAGACTACAGAAAAAAAAAAAAAAACTATTAAGTCTAACCCACATAATCAGATTGTGTCATTGTCACAACCCTCCCTTTGTGTTTGTTCAGCTGGTTTTTCTAATGACATGAAAATGGATGACAATGAAGTATGGAACATGGCGGTCACTTTCACAACAATGCAGAGTCTAATTGCAACAGCATGGCCTTTGTACTGGTATGTTAAGTGAATATGTTCACAGTCAGGGCAGTTACTGTGTCTTGGGAAAACAATGCATGGCTTGCGTGGATACACTCCGCCTAAAACACACCCAGATAATCTCACCTCATCTGCCACAGGAATGAATGCCTTTGCCAGACAGCATGATGAAAATGAAATCTAGAAAGACTCAAAACAATGTGACAAACTATTTCCATCTCTACCATTGATAGATTTAAAAGTGGCGTTAGGTAGTTCTTTAATTGTACTACATATCTGAATAATTAAAGTCTACAAACACCTGGGAACAATAACGCATTGTTTGATAAAGGATTTTTTATTTTTATTTTTTTGGAGGAAACATACTGTACAGGAAGATTACATCAGTCACATGCTCTGTGGCAAGACAAATATTCTGTGCTACAACTTCTGCTAATAGCCTACACCTGTCAAAATAAGATTAAAAATATGTTCTGAAAATGCTACAAAAGAAGGAGAGATTTTCCTGTCTTTGCTCTGAACAAAGGAGGTTTGAGTAGAGTGATCTCAGTCAGTTCAGGCCCCAGTCTAACATTAGAATCCATGACCTGTTAATCCATTTCTAAGAATTCATGATCAGGTGGTTAAATGCCCCAATAGAGAGAAATCCCTATGATCCCACAAGGGAAAAAAAAAAAAGAGTGCAATGGAACACTGTTCCGCATGTGAAAATACACATTATGGCTCATTTTTGACCTGTAAGTAGACTATTTCTGCGGCTTGAGAGCCCTCACCGTGCACTCCAGTTTGGGACAGTAGGGTGTGTCCCCGATGATGTCATCCTCAGGTGGTGTGATGCGTAGGAAGTCCAGGTGATCAGGGCGTGGAACGCGGGAAATGGGCTCCTGAGGTTCATCGCCATCCAACATCCAAATGTCATCCTGACGCAAGAAGGGATCCTCTACATAAATACACAAACACCCCCACAGGGTAATTAAAGCTTCATGTTGTACAAGGAAGCGAACTGTAGCATGGAAAAACACAACAGCATAACAGGTGTGATCATGTGTGGCAAGGCTAAATAAGCAACACTGACTGCAGCAAAGTTGTTTTTCTGTGTAACCTGCATGGGAAATAAAAGTGACACCAGTTGGAAAGCAGGCATCAGAATATGTTAGTATCAAGCAAGAGAGACCACTGTTTTGCTGCAGGCTTGAGGGCACACAGCTATTTATATCTGCACTTAGCCGGTCTTGTTCCCATCGTCAACACCAGCAGAAAGCCACGCTGATCCAATAAAGGAAAAATGAATGCCTAGCACTGGCCTCAAAAACAGATACCACTATTGATTTGTTCTTTGATGTTTTGATTCAAGACATGTTCACTGTAACAGAGCCATGGTGTTGCTCAGCACTAGTAATGTACTACAATAAAGGTGGTTGCAGATATGTGTGAAGTTTTCCTGTGTAGTCATCCAAAGGACCTGAAGGAGTGAAAATACCGGAATTTAGATTGGGAAAGGCTCTCCTAACCAGGCAGTCACACAGAGGGTGATGAGTGCACTGCAATGATGAAGGGTGTTAAGAGATTTTAGAAAATTATACTAAAACAGGGTAAAACTACACATTTTAAAAGTTGTATACAAATTCCTCCCTTTGGGTCGTTTATGTACTGCAGACACAGCCTCAACCTGCAGAAGCTCCCTCTTGCGCTATGACAAGAAACCCTCTTTGTATACAGTCTATTCCCCAAACCAGTCGCATGGTATTAACTTCAGGAACCAGGCTAGTGCCTCAACTGCCAACACAGAAGGGACTAAAGGTGCACAAGCAGAAATGCAATTTTGCATTATTCTCACGTGCATGGAAACATGATATGTCTTGCCTTGATGCATTCATTCACTGACTCAAGAGAGTCAGTCATGCGAGAAAAAAAGGAGGAAACGTGCAAGTTAAGAGATATGGAGTCGGGACAGTGAAATGAAATAATAGAGGAAGAAAAGGCGGTGGAGATAGAGGAGAAAACAGAGTGGGAGTGAGAGGGAGAAGGGTACAGATCTTGAAGCTTGCTGACTTTAATTTCCTCCAACTGTAAGACAACCCCTTGACCTGTTTGGGCAGAATTATGAGCTGAGAAAAATAATAACACTTCCTGTTCGATAAGCTGCTAACATATCCAATAGCCTCCCTTTGTATTGAGTATTGCATCCTTGAAGAGGAAATACAGTATTACTGCATTACTGTATTGCCATCCAGCAGCCACTCTAAAGCTTTGGAAGTCCCCTTGTATAGCTCCTCATAGTCCCAGCCAATAAAAAAAAAAAAAAAAAAATCAGTTAAGAGCACACACACACACACACACACACACACACACACACACACACACACACACACACACACACACACACACACACACACACACACACACACACACACACACACACACACACACACACACACTGGGGGTTGGCTTTATTAAAGAATGGAAACATTGAAATTCAACTTCAGTACTCTACCAAAATCAGTCATTATGGGGCAGCATCAATGTATGCCTCTCCAGTTATCTAGGACTTTGACAGCAAGGGAAAAAAAGGATTAGATTAATAACGTTTACATTATGATGGTGCTGTGCTGCATGGTCCCGCAGTGGGAACTGCTGACTCTAGGTTGGGACACTTCCAAATGCAGAGTTAAGCCCAGGCTGAGCCAAGAAAAAAAACTAGTGATAAGAAACAGCTCTCTCCCCAATTTTACCTAAACTATTAAATACATGAAAACAGGGAAACAATGAACACCCATTGATTTACATTTGCTATGTTCTTTCGTGACTCCCAAAACATTCCGATTCACGGTTTAAAAAAATCATGATTTTGTGCATGTGTGCTTATGCTTCCCCAGATTGACTGCTAACCAGCCAAGTAAATAAAGTAGAAGGGCACTCTGACAGCCCAGACTTCCATCAAGGCATGTCTTATCTCACAATGTTAATGCAGTGTGAATTTTCCCAGCCAGGAACTAATTTTTCCGATTATTCCAACACCACATAATGCAGCACAAATGCCCCATCTCACAATGGTAATAAAGTAAAAAAAAAGGATTCCTATATCTGCCCATGATTTGCATCTGCTCCAGAATTTAATGATTTCTTCCTGGTCATGCTACACTCTTCCACCATGTGTCATTAAAATTGGGCCAGTTGTTTGTCCGCAATCCTGCTGACAGACAAACAAACCAACAAAACAGACAAACTGAGCAAAAATAAAACCTCCTTGGCGTGGGTAAAAAGTGTAAGGTACCCTACACTGCCATCATCTGGGCAGGGAGAGGAAAGGGCATGGACTTCTAACTGTAGTCAAACACACTGCAGTGAAGCTCTGCTGTATACTAGAAATAAGACATATAGAGAAGCAACTCTTGGATGCATTAGGTAATAAAAGGACTACACTTGTATATCCAAACACACACAGAGCTTAAGTTCACTATCCCAGGGTAAAACGGTGTACTTATTGCCATTTAATCTCCCTCCCTGCTGCCCTAAAAGCTGAGACTAAATCACAATGTCCATAGCTGAACCGAATGCAGTTTGGTCTGACAGCAAGTAATGCAATGCTAACTGGAACATCCCAAGACAGCAGCAATCCATTGAATTCAAGAGTCAATACACATAATGCACTGCTCTTTAGCAAAGTAAATTTTTCAGAAATCTACACTACACACCGGGGTTTCCGTATCGCAAACCTGCATGTGTTGACTGACAGCGCTGTAGTTTGACCGTTAAAATCACAGTGTTTGAGTGAGCAGCTGTCAAACAGCGTGGGTGTTTCTGTGCTACAGTAAGCATTAGGATTTTAACAATAACGTTAACTGTCTGTCTGGCATGGCTCAGAAGCCATCTAATGTCTAATCCTGACAGGTGGGTGTTTTCAGAGGTGATTCATCCACCTTTCACTCTGTCGGCTGGTCATCACTCAGTCAGCGATCAGAGAAGGCTTGGAGGCTGTATTGAACACAACAAAGCAGACATGAAATCAAATCAATCTAAAAGCAAAGTTATTAAATATAAGCAATAACGACAACGAGTTGATATTTTCTTTCATATCAATAAGGGACTACTGCAGGCGTGACAAAGCAGAAATATCTTTATGCACATACTATAAATACAAAGCTTTCACAAATTAACCTTATCTGTTGGCATGCTACAGTTTCTCATGCTTATGACAGGCACTCAAACAGTGTTGCCCAGTCCGCCCCATTTTATCCACTGAAAATCTATAACCTCATCTTTCAAAGTAGAAAACTGGGCCATGTGGAATGCTGAGTGAATCTGGCAGACTCCGGCCCCCTCCATCACCAGGAGGAAGGATCATAGACTTTTATATAAATCATGAAAAAAAAAAAAAAGCAGGATTTATAAATCAGCCTCTTTCTTTCGCGCATGTCACAGCTGTTTTTTTCCAAGCAGGCTTATTGGCTGTGCAGGGCTGTCAGGCTGGCTGATTCACTGACAGGTTTGGCTGGCTGTGCTAAGGTGCGTGTAAGGAGTAGCTACAATTGGAAACTCAGAGATGAGTTCTGTGGCGCTCTGAGGGCCAGAGCAGCAATGTAGCATGACAGGATGCTCAAAGAGTCATCATTACTCATTTGAAATGCAGTTCTGGAGACTGATGGGATACACAGAACTGAGGAAGAGGGAAGAGTGCTTTCATTGGGTCTGGCGGGCCTCTGACTGGGAGACATGAAATTTGATTAAGTCCACTCCAGCCCACTGCCGAGTGTGTGTTTAAAATAGTGGAGCATTGAGGAGAATCCTTTTTAAAGCAGCATATACTGAAAATCACAAGATGGAACGTAGCTAACTTTTGCCACGGTGGCAGTGTAGCAATCATTTATTAAAGAAAACAAGTTAAACGTTATATTTGTGCCCCGTTTCTCACCGTGTAGTATGCAGCTCAGAGCAACACTGTGAGGCAGACTGATCCACTTCATTATGTGAATAGAGCTGGCCCTTGTCTAGACTGGGTGGAACAATGTTGCATGGCAGAGCATCTTGTGTTGAATGACAGCTAGCAGGGATAGTGGGGTGATACACTCTCGCGCTGCACTGATCAGTTTCATATGACCTTGCAGGAATGTATTGAGTAATCTGATTATGATGTTGCCTGCCATATGACAGACTATAAAATAAGTAGGGATCGGAGGGAGGGGGTATAAAGAGAGAATGGGAGAGAGTGTAAGAAATTGTTGATTGGAATGAAAAGTGATGTTTTAAAGCATGTAAAAATCAATATTTATATGACAATGGAACCGTGTAATGTGAAAAAAAGTTGCTTTAAGGGAAGTTATGTTACCTGGCGCTACAGATCCTCTCAGCCAATGTAAAAGTTCTAAAAACCCACTGTACACTACCTGGTCAGCACCAAATGGCAGACAGACGACAAAGTTAGTGGTTAGCTGGTTAACATAGCGAAGCATTTAGCTGCTAAAGAGCTATATATTTCCATCAGGGGCTAGTGAGGACCAAAAACAGAGATAAGAGGAAAATATCGGACTTACATTTACCAGGTGGCCAGAAGCACGACTCCAAATGAATGCTAATGTTGTCATGTATATTCTAGATGTTTCGGCTGCCTCCAATCTATTATTGATTTAATTGTGTGCGGTTTGACTGTCCTTGTCAAATAGCTAATAATTATTAGAGAAAAAGCAACACCAATGCCAACATAAAGAGAAACTAGAGATAGATTACATAGGTATTGTGTAAACACACATAAAACAGCCACATACACACCTTTATTAAGTGTATGTAAGGTATTATGTTCAAAGAATAGTACTAGAGCATTAGCACATGAAACAAAAAAGATAATTTGTCACTTTCAAATAGCAATTTCCATCTGCATAAGCACTGATCTTTAATATGAAAGCAGATATTTAAGAGCCCAGATCATAATTAGTTCATTAGTTTTACAAACCATGAAGGGCCAGGTTTCACATTGATCTACTTAGCCTTTTTTGGCTGGACCCTGTGATGTTCGTTATCTGCATTAACATCTGAAGTGTATTCAATTAGCAAGCAACATTTAGTAAACAGCTAAGATACGGCAAAATCAACATAAAGATCTGTTTTAAGATTAAAAGGTTGAAGCCTTCATCGCGAAGGAATTTGATTAGCAGGATGTAGTGAGTGTAGGAGATACAGTGTCTCTTACAGACAGCTTATGGGTTATGATATCACACATCTTGATATGATCTATGATGAGGATCTATATCGTTACATCTGATGGACTCAGGATATTTGGTGACGCCCACGCTCAGGAAGTAAAAAACAAACAAACATTGGTCACAATGTCACTTTTAACATTTGCAAGAACACTAAAATTAAAAGGAGGTATGGTCTAATGCCAATGACAATGTGGATTATGTGTATGTGTGTATGTGCAAATGTTAGTGGCGGCATCTGTGAATGCCGAGGTGAGGACACACAAGGACATTTCAGTGGGAATTGATCTAAATCATCTCCACATGAGTACAGCTGGGTTATCCATTCTCCTATCCACCAGTTAGCTTAGCTAAATATTTTGCTGAGCTAAGCATTGCTAGCTGTATTGGTTGAGCTAGTGCTGGACTATAATGTAACAACTCAAATACTACTTAAAGATGATGCATAGTTCTTGAATTAGGGATACAATTGTCTACACTGACATTAAAAAAGGTCCAACCATTCTCCATGGTCTATTAGTAAAATATATTTTCCATGGAAGGCCATCTGTTTACTGATGATTAACGTTACAGTAGTAGATAATACAATAATGCTAAAGTAGCCTTTGAAGCAGACCAAGCGCAGCAGCATAAACTTTAAAAGTGCAGCTTGGACTGATTTCAGAAAAAGTGAATGAACTTTAAAACCAACAAGGAAATCTCTTCAACTGACCACTAAATGTCACAGAATGGCATGAGCAGTTAAGCTAAATACACACTGGTAAGAAAACAAAATCCCACTAACAAACTCAACTGCGCTTGTGACATTATAATGGCATTGCAAATATTCTCTATGTTGAAAGTATTTCAAGGCATTTCTCTGCAGTGTAGGCATAACATACAGTGGTACAGATTATGAAAAGAGAAAGAAAAGGTTTTCTGCAAATAAGGAAACTCTTAATCCTTTTCTCTGGAACCCTTGTGTCCGCTGGGTCCCTGATCCTTTTTCTGTGAACTGGAGAGGATGTGGATTTAGGGGAGGGATAACAGATCCCTCAAAGTCCAAATTGGCAATGCTTCAGTTAACACTGACTGCACTCACGAGAACCCTGGTAAGGTTGCACGGGGTGTCAACTTTGAGCCTTTGATCTGTTCACTAATCTCTGCCTTCCTCGGTGGCGGTGAGAGAGTTAAAATGGATCATCAGCGAGGGTATTCTCAGGCCCTGTTTACCCCTTGTACTACTCTGCTGGGTAGTTTTTAATTTGTGGTCACATGTCTGAGCCAAGACCAGATCACAGCAGACAAAACTTACAGGAGACACATTTTGGAAAGCAATGTTTATTTATTAATCTAGCCTGTTTATTAGATAACAGCCGGAGAGACAAGGTAAAACTCACTTTGCTGAAAATGTACCTGAGTTACGATTACAGCCCAAACAATAAAAGATTTTTAAGGCCAATACCGATCCGAATATTTGGTTATTTAAATGCCGATATATATATATATATATATATATATATATATATATATATATATATATATATATATATATATATATATATATTTTTTTAACAATCAGATTTCCCTAACATTATTTATTTATAGTAATAATAAAATAATTTCTTTTATTGTTACAACAGAACAGAGGAACATCAACATAT
Organism: Percina caprodes; assembly: GCA_013375575.1. Classification (NCBI taxonomy): domain Eukaryota; kingdom Metazoa; phylum Chordata; class Actinopteri; order Perciformes; family Percidae; genus Percina; species Percina caprodes. Next base: position 1,097,065 of record JABXJD010000013.1, read on the forward strand.
ATTAAAGTTATGATAATTAGATGTATAAAAATACAAAATTAAGATATGAAAGTTAAAGTCAGTGTTAATGTTAAATAATCACGGACGTTGTCGAGCGCCATCTGGTGGACAAACTATGCAATGCCAACGTTCATAACATGGTTGACAGTCCGTTTTTATTTTTTAAATATTCATTTTTCAGAATCATTTATTTATTTGTCACTATAAATGATTCCGATGAATGCATATTTAATATATATATATATATATATATATATCTTTTTTTAACTTATTTTATTTTATTTTTTAAATCGGCCATTATAAATGCTGATACCGATAGATCAGGAAATTCCTAATATCGGCCCGCTGAAATATCAGTCGGGCTCTAGTTACGATGCTGCAGAGTAATTGCTGGAGCATTTCAACAACAACCTCAGACAGTCAATCTGACACAGACACACATTTGTCTTATCTCTTAAGGCATCTCTTTCTTGCTCTGTTCTTTAAAATCCAGCAACAGCAATGCCAGATGAAGGGCTTATTCTGACACTACGCTTCATGCTAGATAAAAGCACTTGTGTCAACATTCACTTCAAGGCAGGGAGTTTGAACATGAATGAGTGTGTTCAAATTATGAGTGTGTGTGATTTCTAATCGCTCACCTGTTGTTGTGGAGTTGCTGGAGGAGTTCCACTTGGAGTTGCTGGGCTGCCTGCTGAGGTTCAAATCCAGACGGTTGACAGTCCGTTTGTTGCCATTCTTGTCGATGTCCTCAGTGAAGATTTTGGTCTCATCTCTGTTACTGGAGCTGTCTGGTTCATGGTCCACATCCTTATCTGGGAGCAAGACAATGCGGTGGTTGAGCTGTGGACTTGCTTGCTTGGAGGATAGAGGGGACAGGACCGAGGACATGCTCTGGAGACTGTTGGATGCAGGGAAAGATGTGTTGAAGACCCCAGCGAGAGAAGGTGAAGAGGGGCTCTTTGTGTGGGATTTGGCCTGGGGGTTAGGTTCAGTGGTCTGGGATAGGGGCAACCGTAGCCCCTCAGAAAGCTTGTTACCTGGCTTTTCTCTATTGACTTCCAGCAGGTGCTCTCTGTTTGATCCTCTCCACTTTCCAAACCCCTGCTGGCAGCTGTTAGTCTCTGGATGTAGCACAGCTGGCCCTGCCCTGTCTGAGCATGTATGGTTGACATGTTGCACTCTCCCTTCCACATCTTGCACTTTGGCCACCACCCTGACCCCTGTATTACTCTGGTTGACTGTTGATGCATTCTCAGATACTGTCTCACCCAAAGAATCAGGCCTCTTAATTGGTCGAAGGTTGCTCCCACTTTCCCGTCTGGTCAGACCCTCCATCAGGCTGCAGAATGACGACTCATAACCCAGCTCACCGTCATACACTGAGAAGTCATTGCAGAAGTCAATGTAAGGGTCAAATGTCCGGTTATCCTCCATGAAGTCCCAACCCTCATGATCAATCTGGAAGGGTTCCTCCATGGGCAGGATGGGATTACTGACGGCACTGGCATAAGAGGCAATGACTGGGCAGTCGGTGACATGGCCAAAGGCTAGGGTACCACCTGGAGGCTGCTGCATTACTGAGGCTGAAGATATGGACGCACTGTTGATTTCAGGACGCTGAATAGATGAAGTTCCAGTGGTAACTTTCTTTTTAATTTTACTGTGCAGCAAATCCTCAGCATTGTCAAGCTTCTTGCCTCCCAACTTCTTCAGCTTTTTGCCCTTGGATGTAGCTGCCCTCTTGTGCTCTGGAGATTCAGTAAGAGAATAGTTGTTGCTGCTGAGACCCTGACCTCCAAGGTGAACTTCCTGACCCTCCATGTAGTCCTGGACTTTCCCATCCTGGTTACCCATCCTGACTTTGATGGCGCAATCCCTACACAGGGATAAGAGATCCGCCAGCAACTGGTGGTGCTCTGCCGCCAGCCAGGACAGCTCTGCAACTGCCTCCTTTGTTGCCTGCTGGGAGATGAGGAGTTCGTCTGAGGAGCAGGAAGACTGGCCTATTTGTTCGAACACTGCGAGATCCTCATTTCCCTGGTCATGGTCATTACTGACCATTTCTGAATAAGGGGCGCGGCTCTTGTACTTAAAGCTCGGGGCCCGCCTCTTGGGGAAATACAGGCTGGTGTTGCTTATCTCATGGATGGGTGCATATAGGAGCAGCACAGTGTGTGTTCCCTCCATGATGGGTGTCATGTTAATCACTCAAGCACTCTGAGTAAGTGGTCAGCCCCCAGACAGAGTGACTGGGTTCGGAGTGCAGAGGAGGATCTCTGGCTATTCATTACCTGGCCTGTCCAGATACTGTCAGAGAGAAAGTAGCACACCGCTATAAATCTAAAGATATGTCCAAAACTTGTTAGTCCTACTAGTGCCTTTAAAGTAATCCAAATGAGTTCAAGCTTTATTTTACATTTGCAACATAGAATAGGCATTATCTCGCAGCTAATGCTCTACACAGTATTTGAATGCTAATGCAGAGCTATAGTTTTGAATCATTTCCCAATAATGGGCCCCCATATTCACTGTCAACCCCATTTGTTAATTAAAACTAAACACAATCCAACACTTCATAGATTGAACAAGATAGTGATTCTATACACTCACCTTCCTAACCATATCTTATGTTCATCCTCCCGGCATTGTTGAACGAGTACATAAAACATTTTTAAACCGCATTTTCTCAACATTTCACAAGCTGCTGCTGCAGCATAAAACGTGACAACAAGGTGACGACACATGCAGAGTCCAATGCTATGGTTGCCGTTTGAGATGTTTACAAGCAGAAAAGCTAGCACACATTTGATATGTGCGGCAATGGATTTCCTCAGCAGTTGGCAACATCTCAGTTTTTAATCTCACTGTTTACATCATAACATAATCCCATGGGTTACTGTCACCTTGCAATAAACCCGAGTGCAGTTGTCAGTGTTAAAATGGTAGCATAATTACACTATCCTACAACATTACTGCTGCCGTCTACAACTGGGATCGAGAAATATTCAGTAACATTTATTATAAATTAAAAATGTAATGCATGCAACTCTGCATTAGCCTCGTATCAGCTTCACGTCAATGTTATATTTATTCAGAAGATGAAAGTACATTACAGTTAATGCACCTGTAGCAGGTAAAAGCACAACAGCACTTCGTAAAATATAAACAATTACTTACCCAATTTTGTGGCATGGTAAAAAACAATATCTTCACATCTCTGTACTGCAGCCAGCCAGTGCTCATTGCTGCTTCACAGGGTAAGTCCGTCGTGATTGACAGGAGTTTAGTCCAATAGATAACTCAGTGCCGGCTCCCCGCTATTTGATTGGCTCCTGACTGTTTATCACATCCCATATTTTGAGTCAGTGCAGCTGCAGTTTACAGGTAGGCCATGTGATGGGATTTAGTCTGTGCGTCGTTCAGCGAAGGGCGAAGTTTGTCAAAAATGATTTTAATTAACAGTCGTAGCCATTTCCAGTATTTCCAAGGCTTAACATTAACACTGTGTTGTACACGCAGAGAGATAAGTAAATGTGAAAGTGCCTGCTCTTTGTAGGCCCGATGTAGTGCCATTTCCTACGAAACGGAGACACGTAGTGGCCAACATATGCATCAACGCTGTTTCAATTCAGAATTGAAATCAGGCTCTTAGGCTAAAGGGCCATGAAATAGCAATTTAAATGTTACACATGTAAAATATAACCTGATAGTTAAATTGCTAAATGATAATTGAATAATTGGTGTCTCTGCCTATGTATTTTTCTTAAACTGTTTTATCATTTTTCTGTCTGTATTCTAAGTTATTGTGACTGCTAGTGTGTAAATTAGGAGAAATTCAATTAAATATTATTACATTTTTGTAAAAATCCTGCCAAGCAAATCCGTTCCTACCTGGCATTGTTTTGCGGGGAACAGGTGCAAGTGTAACAGACTCAGTAGTATGTGCAACATTTGAGTGGAGAGTCCAACGAAGTTGGGTGAACACCGTCTTTTCTTATTGGTGTTGATTCAATAAGAATATTGAAAGATAAATCGCAGCATCTTATTTCCCACAGGCCAGGAGCACTGGAGAATCAGCCAAAAAAGTAGGACTACAATTTCAGAAATTGACTGCAAAACCTAATGTGAGTATTACAAAGGGCACTGAAACATGAATGTTATCATTAGTTTGATCAAAAGGCTGTTAATTGGGCACCAAGACAGTATTAAGGGAGGAAGATACTTTGTAATCATGAAAGGAGGAAGAACAAACAATTGAACTGTGGTATGAGTAGAGGGGAGAAGGTATAAGAATCAAGTGCTTAATGGAAGGAAACAATCAGGAGGACAGTGTTATGTCACAGCTTTGACAATAGAGGGCGGCATCGCATTATGATAAGGGTGTATGTGTGTTTATTTAATTTAGTTGTAAAGATGAGTAGGCTTCATAATGGCTCAGGGTCAACTTTGATTCAACAGTGAGTAACCAAAGACCAGTGATCACTGTTGTCACTGTATTCAGTCCACAGTTATGTGCTCTTGCATTCATTTTTTTTAAATTGAGTTTAATCTCATTGGATGTTAAATAATTGAATGATTATTCATCCAATCATAATGTTTTAAATAGTTTAACACATGTTAAATTATAAAATTAAAGCTGAAGGGAAACTCAGTTTTCTCGGCTATATAAAACTAATAATAACGTCTTCTTTATAGCAATGATGTGTACAGATTCTGTTTTCGGGTAAAATAAATACAATTTGTAATTGTAGATCTTTTAGATTTGGGTTGATATTGTGGACGCCCGGCCCTGCGTCTGCTTTTTCCACTTCAACAGTGATAACAACATTCTTTGTGTAGGAATATGTTGAGAGACTAATGCGAAGCTACACACACTGTACAGTAGGCCTATAGATGCTTTGTTCCCACAGAACAGACATGTCTACATTGTGAGGTGCTGACCATGGTGCTGATCTGGACCAGCAATGCAAATAGCAGCTACATGCATTTCCTGCATACTGTAAAATTACGCTGTCGATTTCACATCTTTCCTGTGACTCCGTAGCTAGGAGATAGGGCAAGAAAACTAAAAACGTACGGCATGCCGATTTAGATAGTGATAGTGCTTGTTTTTTAATGCATTTGCTGCTTTTTTGTTTGAATATTCGCGCTTACACGGTTGTATTTGACAGTGACGTCGAAGATAAAGACCACGCTTCTGTATCTCCGCTACACGACTTGGCTTCTCCCCGTTACCCCGCCGCCACACCGTCCGCAGTCGCTCCAGCCCACCGATGCTGACACACTCCTCCGGGCGGTAAGCGGGGCTTGAGTGACACATGCTGCGCTAGTCTCCCCGCTGTATGGCCGTGGATTAGCTATATATGCTAATATCGATAGGTGAGAGGAGCCAGCGAAGGCTTCCCGAGTCTGAACAGGCTCATTTGCAGCCATGGCTGAAGGTGGAGAAGGAGAGGATGAAATTCAGTTCCTCAGAACTGTAAGTAACGTTACATTTCTTTCCGCTTGTAATTGAAGCGCTGCTCTGGTGACTGTGGAAATACGTGTAGCTCTTTTTTATGGTACCTTGCTTGTGGGATTATTACTGTCGATTGCCTGTCACTTCGTTTTTCTCCCAGATGTCATTGCATCCTGTAGCCTTTGATAACTCTCTGCCTCTTTGCAGATGTTAGAGGCGGTGATAGTGCTCTATTGTTTTGGCGCATCGTTCACTGACAGCTATTGTCTTTTCTGCAATCTCTGTCTCAAGAAGTTGACAAGCACTATGTCCTATGTATAACTTACATATGCACCTTGCTGCACCGTTGTAGTCATACTTGTTTACAGTTTGACAGGTTGACTATACCTACACAGGTATTCAACTTAGTCTAGAAATAACTCGCATAATTAAAAGGTTTGTTCTTGTAGCATCATTTAAATCTCTTTGAGGAAAAAAATGAGTTCTGAACCAGTGTGCATGCTGCATTATAATATATTCAAACGTGGTAGCCTGCCCTGGCAGTGTAGGCTGCCTGCCCCAGGGTTCCTGTGCAGCACCAAAGGTCTATGCAAATTAACTAATAAAATAATAATAATAGTAAAATACAGTATTGCTACACCACGGGTTACTAATGCTGTCTTACTTTTTGGTCATAAATAGTCTGTACTATATGCTTATAAGAAAAGACTATAATTTAGTATTAAACATGCTGCAGACTATTCACTCTTCTTGGCTCTAGTACTACATTATATTTGCCATTTATTAAACTATTAACAATTTGTTGAAAATGAGTGGCAGAGACGAACACGTTCCACTGTTGTTAAAAAAATAGATGATGATGACATGATGTGCCCATCTTTGGTGAAATGCATTGAGAGGCATATCATGTCTGAAAATACACACACGTCTAGGACAGATGAAGGAGCCAAGCACTGGAGACCGAGAGACAGTAGGAGGTGTTTGGTTGCTCATATCACTGGCACTGCTGCTTGTGGGTACCCTTTATAAAGCTACTCACAGATGTGTAACCTGCTGTACTTTGAGGTAAATGGAGGGATGTTCTGGATGGTTATGTAAATTACAGTAACATGGTCATTTTACAAGGCATTGTCTTCTGTAATTTCCTAGTAATCAGCTATATTTTACCCAGCAAACAACAGTGTCAACAGAGATTTAAGCAGATACAATTCAGCTTAACACTACCTTTAGGTATCAGATAAAAAAAAATATACAGTAATTGATGGACTCTTGACTTAGGCAGTATTTTGGCATTGAAAGGCTTACCTACCCCAAGGGATGGTAGTTATCTTCAAAATGTCTCTTTCTTTTACTTAGGAAAAGCTGATACCTCCCCATATTTGTCCCGCAGTCCCCAACCACAGCACACAGAGGTCATCCCATCAGCACGCCTGCCACTCCAAAAAGGAGCTGACATTTCAGCACCACTTTTCTGGGCTTGAATGCCAAACCAATCCACAATCAGGATTTTTGGAGAACAAGTTTCATGAGAGTTGTGGATTTAATCGTTTTTGCTCGCTTGGCTGTTTTGGTCCCATTTGTTTGGTTCACAGGGAGTTATTTCCCCCAAGATGTAACTCAGGGAAAAGAATTGAGATGACATTGACTAAAGGAAATTGCTGTTGCTTTAAAAAGGGCTTAGCAGCAGCTTGTTGCGTCCCTCCACACAGGGAAGCAACTGACTGTGAGTGTGTGTGTGTGTGTGTGTGTGTGTGTGTGTGTGTCTGTGCAAATGCAGTGCTGTAGCTGTGTGGTGCAGTCAACCTGCACCAGACGTGCCACAACAGAGCACTGTGCAGAAATTATTCATCAGGCTCAGCAAGGCACAGCTCAACTACTCAGTGTAGAGGAATAGAACAGATGCACACACCAAAGTATGTACAGTACATGCACACATATGCATACATTTATCTACAGTACATGACTAAAGTCTGTCCTGCAGAAACAGATGCTCAATTGGATGCACATATGCCTATTCAATAACAGACATACACACTGGCTCTAAACTTGCTTTTACTCTCTTTTAACTCAGCATTTTGTTTTTTTTACATTGGTGGCACTGAGTGGCAAACAGTCTGTGAGGATATGTATTTCTTGCTGGCATCCAAATGTTTCTTGTTATTGGAGTCAAGGAGCTTGATAAAGCAGTTCACAAACTGCCTTTTCTCCAACAGCACAAAGTAATTTCCCTGGAGTGGTAGCAGAATTACCCCTGCCGGACTGTTGCCTATAAACTCAGTGTGAGGAAAGAAAGGGAAGAGCGAGGGTATCACAGCCATGGGTAATTTGATGTTGCAGGAAGAGGAACGGTGCTGATTGTGAGCAAAGAGAATCGGAGAAAAGATTTCCCCAAACTGCTGTTTAATGTCAAAGGGGCAAGGGGTTGCCCCAACACTTTAATAAGGCTGCATATTCTGGAGGAATTTTGTTTGTACTGATTGGAAATTGGATGTCCTCAGATGCATAATCTCTAGCAGGACTGACGTCATTATAAGCAGTGAATAAAATATCAGCTTATAGTTACATAGCTCAGGCTGCTCATTATGTAAGAGTAGATTTCTAAATGAATTGCTTGCCTACTGTGCAATGTCATGAGAGTAGGAAAGAGGAGGAAATCATACCAAACTTTTTTTTCCTGACAGAAGGCCACTTATTAGTAAAAACATGTTACAGCATGTGGTGCACACGCACACAGCTTCTCTATTGCGAGGATCCCTGCTAGGCAAATATCAGATTCTGGTGATCTATTAGCAGTTGGAGTGGGAGTAGTGACTTTGAAAAGGCCAGACTAGGGCTGTGACTAATGCACTGTGGCAGCGCTTGGCTTGTTTATGCAAAGGCACTGGTCTCTCTTTGCATCCACGAGATGACTGTCAATGCGCCAATACAGAAGTAATGCAACGGGCCAAATCGGCAGACCAAAACATTAACCACATCAGAGGTAAAAACTTAAGACAGTAAATCAGTGAATTGTTATTTTGGATATGCTATGTGCCCCTGATATCAGTACCAGAGCTTGCTGCCTCCACCCACATATGTCTCTGTGAACACCCTGCTGAGTGTCTCTTTCTTGTTCTTTTGTTGCTGTTGCTCTTTTCTCCCTTTTGACATTCCAGTTTCACTTTTTACTGCTTTTCACTTTTATATATAATTTGCCTGTGGCTCTTATTCTTTTCACATACCGTACATTGTGATCTATTGCAGCCTTACACGTTATTGACATGTGCTACTATGTGCTTCTATATGCTGTGCTGTATGTGTTGCGAGAGATCCTGTTAGGGTGGAGGCAGAATCTAACAGCTCCACAATGGCCCAGAGGTAACCAAAGGTGCCCTTGATCTGCAGTGTGCACTCCCATGAAACTGTACAGAAGCATCTTTAGTTAGGCCAAGGCACAAGTGTTCCAGGTTACTGCTAACCTTTCATCACAAGCTATACTTTGTTTTTACTAGATCTAAGTTAATACTTGTTTGTGCATAATTTTGGTGCTACAAGAACACTCAACTTGCTTCATATTTGGCTCCTCCTGTTACTGTGTCACTTGCCCTGTGTATAATTATTGGAGATCACCATGAAATTATTCCCACCGATGGGAATTCAGTTCAGCACATCATCACATTCTACTTGACACTAAGGAGGGGAGCTTTAATGTTATTATGAGGTCTGCTGTCATTTCATGGTTGAATTAAAAAAGTAATAGCTCAGTTTCATTAGCAACCCAGAAGGATTTTTGAGCGTGATGGTGCAGATTTATGCACTGAGATTCACTCTGAAGATTTCATGAAACCATGAAAAATTCTTCTTGTCCTGCAAAGGGGAATATTGTCTTGTCAAGTGTTTTTGCCACATGTTTCTACCAGCTGTTACTGACTGGTGTGAGAATACTTGACTTTCCTTATTTCTATGTAATTTATTTATTTCCGGGCAAGTATGAAATCAAATGGTCCTATTTCTTTATTATTTATTTTAGTTTTCATAACATGGTTGCACCTTAAATAGCCTTAAACACTCTTTTGACAGGGTTTTTATGAAAGTATACATTTATTTAAAATCAAAAGTTACCATGCTTCTGTAATGACAATACAGATTCAAAGTACGTAGTGTCCTAATCATTTCTAATGTCAAACATACTATTAATTGCATTGCACAGTAAAGAAGACAAAACCCAAGGGCTAAAACGAAAAACTAACTGCTTCCCCTCTGATTTCCTGTTGAGAGGGCTCAGTTTTATCATAGTGGTTCTCCTGTCCTGGATGAGTTGCAACTAAAACTACCCAGAATGCATTGTTCTATCATGTATAACGCAAAAACATACTCTCTTTCTGCACTGCACATACTTCTATATCCTTACTGCAGTATTGATTTCTTTCATATCTGCCATTAACATCATTTGAGACTCATTCAAAAACTTAACTTGCAGAAAAGTAAGTAAAAGTAAGGTTTAGTGTAGAAGTGTTCTTCTGCAGAAGGCTGTTTCTCTGTGTTGCATGATGAAGATGGACGGATAAGATAGGCTTGTGATGTAGAGAGAATTAAGCCAGCAGGCCTGCCCAGAGACAACCCAGAGTAAAGCTGCTGTAATGAGCTATTGATCGTACCACCAAATAAAGAAATTTCCTCAATAATGTCAGTGGCATGCAGTAAGCAGGCCTGATTGATCTGGTGTTTCAGAGCATGAATATTTAATAAGACGGTCTAGGAAGTGGCCTCCTAAAGAAGACCCTGTTCTTTTCTCTTTGGTTGCAGACCTCCAACTGGGCCTGCACGATAAATCGTTATAAAATCGTGATCTCGATTCACCCCTGTCCGTGATTTAATTTCTAAATGACTTTGATTTTTATTTTAGTTTACTTTTTACGACTTCAATTGTCATTTAATTTTACAATCCAACTGCATCACAAATGCTACTTCTTTCTTCTGTGAGTTTTAAACATAGACTGTATAAAATAGGTTTTAAAGCGCTCCCAAGTGCTGCAATGCTCTCCCTTCTCTTCATTGAAGCCTCTATGTTTACAGGCTAGTGGTGATGCACAATGTGCTATAGGTGCCGAAACAATCTGTTTGGTACTGCCAATTTGTTTTGTTTTGTCATGTTTCATGTGTGAAAATAAACATTTAAACTTTGTAAGAAAAAAATCGTGGCAGAGAATTAGATTTTTTAAGCAAAAGAAATCGTGATTCATATTTTTCCCCGCATCGTGCAGGCCTACCTCCAACATGTGTGCCATTTAACTACAGAATCAGACAATGGCAAGCCATGATATGACAGTATTGACTTATGTGGACTCATAATTAGGGCAGACCGATTTTGGAAATTTTTAATAATTTTTTTTCCACCAATATTTTCCATCAATATTGAACCCAAACCATATGTGCACTTGCAACATAGGCACCGTCATAGCTAGTAGGGCTATTTCTGCTTCTCTTTGCCATTGCTTCTTGGCAGTTCGTGTTGGCTCACACATACAAGGCTGAATTTCTGAATATGCTGCACTCCAAAAGGTGGTGGCTATCCATTAGTCACTGGTAGATTCAACTGTGTGCCCTCCACACTTTATTTGTGTGTTGCTTTATCACCTTCTAAAATAATCTTCTTTTTGCAACTCTCAGAGCAGTTGAGTGCACGTTCATTCATAACAACTGGCACTGATTAATGTGCTAGGTTGTTGGCTGTTGTTTAAGTTGTATTTCTAAAATACTACATGGTTTAACGGAGTGATGTCACATCCTTTAATCAAATTATCTGCCCTGATCTTACAGGATTAATTGATATATAGATAGTTAGCATAAAGACTGGAAGCAAGGGGAGCTACTGTAGCCTCTGTCAAACTGTAAAAAAAAAAACATGTTAATAGATGAGCTTAATATGGATTTTGTTTAACCTTTACACAGATCCATGCTAACTCTTTCTCCTTTTTTCCAGTCTTTGTGCTAAGCTAAGCCAGCTGCCTCTGTAGCTTTTTGAACAGATAGGACCCTGATATGGATCTCCTTATCTAACTCTCCACAAGAAAGCTTATTTCCTAAAATGTCTGACATTTCTATGTTTTGAAATAGGAATGTGATAGGTATGGTAGAAGTAGAATAGGAAGTAAATGCTACATGTAAGCTTGTGATTCTTCTTAATCAAAAAAAGAAGACATACAGTAGGCTTGTTTCGGTGAGTCTCCCTGGTGTTGTCAAGCTTTCCCAGTTTTATCAATCATCTGATGATGAGCTGCAGTGGGTTATGTTGCATCGCATCAATTATATCCTTCTCAAGGTGTCATTGTTTGCTGCTCATTTACCCAAAACAAAAACAAAGAATAACCTCTTCAATTGTAATTAGGTGCAACCATGGTAGCAAATCCATCCAGGGAGAAAAGGTATGGCTCATTTACCACTTTCTGCCAGATTAAACGGATTAAAATCTGAACGGTGACCAAAGGTATAGCTTCCTGTGAAGATGTATTCTAGTTACTTATGTGGATAGACTAATGTAGTAGAGCGGACATCTGGTGATGGAACGCAAATTAATTAACACAATTACATCGTTGGATGAAACATGTACAACTAAACCAAGAGGAAGTGTTGTGTCTATTAGTTCAGTTTTTGAGAACATAACTCTCTTAAGTGATAGTACTGTGCAACTGAAACATTTTAGGATTTCCCAGTTACCACTGAAACAATGTCAGTGTTTCAAACATTTTACCATGGATATAAATCATTAAAACGCTCACTACTTTTGGCTGTGCTTGTGAATCATTCTCCTCCTACATAAAGCAGCTCTGGCATAGATTTGTCGTAATTATGTCCAATGTTCTGTCTCCCCACTGTGCCCCTAATAGACTGTTTAGAGGAGTGTTTACTGCTGCAATTGGCTGCTGTTGAGGCTCACTTTGTAGGGGAAAGTTGAGCGTCTTTCTGAGTTTACTGAGTTTTTAAGCAAACCTCGATAGTCTTCTGAAAATGTAATCCCGGGTCGTTATGCTGTGGGCAAGGAACTCCACTGCCACCAGAGCATGGTAGTGAAGCATTTTATTGACTTGACTAAAAGTGCGTAATTGAGTAATTTGCAGAATCTTCACACATAGGTGCATCCGGCGCTACAACAATTGCTGTCTTGAGAAAATCCAGTGATGTTCTCCCTCTAGGCGGATGCCAGAGTCTCTGCCTTTTCATCTGATATTGACAACGCTGGCGATTTCCCACCTCATAAAAGATTTATACCTCTTTAACAACCTCTGCGTTGCACCATGCCAGCACAGACGAGCAGATATCACCCTCTTTATTGGGTCTTGTTGCTGCAGAGTCAACGATGTGTATTATAAAGAAATACACTATCCAGCCCTACCACCATGCAGGGTTGAAGATTCCTGGTTTGCATGAACATGGACACACACATGAATGCCAACACATTGCCCTCATCAGTTCCCAACGCATTTTGAGTATTGTCTGCTAACTTGTCTGGAATTGTACTGTAGCTTAGGTCTGTGTCTCACCTGCAGGTGAAGGAATGTATAGAGATAGTGGAGCATTTTTTTTATTCCCTCACTGAGCTGAGTATCTGTTTTCTCAGCTCCTGGTAGCACTCCATTCCAACTTACAGCAGTGATTCTATGGCAGTATAGCTAAGGAGCTGACACTTCAAAAGTACCTCAGAAAGCTCAAAATGGCCTCTTGCTGAAATATATGACAAATCAGAGGGCTACAGAGGTTGATATTTGATGCCGTCAAAATTGGTTGTCTTTAGAATCTGAGCACAGATAAGGTGATCCGTTTTTTTTACCAGCTTTTATGTTGCTCAGGGTGATGTGTCCCTAAATTTGGTCAAACGATTTCAGCATTCTCTCTTTCCATCTGCCTTCCATTTTCCAATGTGATCCGTTTCTCTGAGTCTCAGCTGTACATCAGGTTTGACACCGGAACTCTTCACCCGGGCATCGTCACCGGTTCCCAAACAAATAGAGTTTGACACAGTGGTGTCTCAGCTGCAGTTTAATCTCAGCTCTCCTTTGTGCAAGCATGTGGATGAGTGCTCTTAAGAATTTCAGTCAGGTCAGGCCTTAAAGGACAATGGATATTTTTATCCTGGAGAAGCTGACACAGCGATCACTGTTAGTGCATACTTTTTATAGGGAACAAGTGTAATACTGTTATACTGTCCAAGTCTCTGCAGAACAGGGTAAAAAAAAGAATATCTTTGAATATAAAGATGTGTCTTTCTTGGCAAGAGCTAATTGCTGAGGGCAATGTTCCCTTTAGAGCTTTGGAATTGTAGGATATATAGCGTGATTGGATCACATCTCCATTACCCAGCAAGGACTACATGTGAACACTTGATGATTCTGTTTTATACATTTTTCTATTTTCATGCTTTGGCTTTTGTATGGATTAAACAAACATGATTTAGTGGTTTAATAAGTGAGCTTTACAGGTGCTAGGGAAAATTATATTACCTTTGGACAGAGTCAGGTTAGTTGTTTCCCCCTGCTTTGAAAAATAAGCTTTGCAGTTTAGCTTAGCATAAATACTTGAACTGGGAGGGAACAGCTAACCTGGCTCTTTCCATGAGTAAAGCTAGCATCTCTAAAGCTGACTAATTAACACGTTTGTTATATTTGTATAAAATCTGAGTCTCATCTTGCTAGTTGCTTTACTCTGGGAAGTCACTGCTCCTGGCAAAGAAACTGTTTTGCACACAACCCCAACTGTGTTTTTCTTAAACTTAGTTTTTTTTTACAAATGAAACAAGGCTAGCAGTGTCCTCTGTTTCTTATTTATGCTAGGCCAAGTAACCGTCTGCTTCATATATACACATATAGACATAAGATTGGTATTGATTGTTTCATCTGACACCCAACAAGAAAACAAAAATGTATTTCCCAAAATTTCGACTATTTCTTTAACACATTGGCAGGCAGATATGGTAGACATTGAACTTCTCTAGTTTGAGTTATACTACAGCAAGTACCATCATTTCCTTGTGGCTTGGGCACAGGCATTGCTGAAACACCTGCAATCACTGTTCCAGTACATCCACTTTTTTGACCTGAAAGCCAGGTGTCATTTCCATTTCCACACCTCTCTCTCCAGCGTCACACAGTTGAAATTGTGAGTCAGGCTTTGCTTCCTGGAACCAGGGTGGTTCCAAATGCACATGTTTGGGCTGCTCTTCCTTTGGACCTCCAAAAAGGCTCTTTCTCTAAAAATACAACACATTGAATGTCAGCAAGTAGAAAGACAAAAAGTCTCAATTCCTCCGGTAATTGAGGCTACTTTTGTAAAGAGGAAGCAGAGGGAGAGGGAAGTTTGTTCCTAAGCCCCAGCTATAGGGCTGTCACATATTGCCCCTTAGCATCCCCAATGCCAATATGTAGTCAATTGAGGTAAAGTGCAATACTAGCCCAATCTTTGCATTGCCTCATGTCAAAGCACATACAACATCACAGAGATGTTCCATTGCCTTGTGTTTCCTTTTTGTCTGTAAATAGTATAGACAGTGTAAGCCTAAAGCAAGGAAGTGATATAAAAATGCTTACTTAGCCTTTCACATAAAATTTACCGCCAGGGAAGAGAAGAAATGCTGCAAGGTGCAATGAAACACTTTACAGCTTCCCTTCTCTGCTCCTACGGCACTGAAGCTTGCAGACAGGCTAAATGCCTCTAGACCTGGTAGGGGTTTGATCGGCCTGCAGGGCTCACCTAGTAACATGTTTTTTCTTAAACTTTCTCCTCACACGACCTGTAGCAGCCCTAATTTTTAATAAACTAATACTTTAACGTAATGTCTGCGCTCTAATAAACTGTTAGAGGGCAGAGCTATAAGCAGCTACAAACATTCTGTGCCATTTAAGATGTAGTCATTTTTCACCCTGAGCTATATTGCTCACAGTGATCGCCTTATCCGTCCAATCTCTGAGATGGATTGCCTCTGTTCATATGGTTGCTGCTGTTAACAGCTGTATAGAATGAGTGTATGGTGATTGTGTAATTAGATTGCCTACAGTGATTAGACAGTCCAGGTCTGAAGTGCAATATGCGCCAGATGAGAGACAGACACACACACACACACACACACACACACACACACACACACTTGAAAGGATCAGATATGGATGGGACTATTGAACCACCTTAGATTAGATTATTTTGCAGTGCTTTGGTAGTATTATCTTATTTATTTATTCTTAGAAAGTCGACTTTGCATCAATAGACCTTTCAGCCAATTACCTACCGCAAAATAAGCTGAAATAGAGAGAGAAAATAAAGAGTTTATCAGAGGGCAAAAATCTTACTGTAGATAGTGGTGTAGAGAAATTAGATTGGTACAGTACTTGTAACGTTCATTGAGACATTGCAAATTCTATTTGATATTATATATTTATATTACTTTTGATATTCGATATTTTCATTTTTAAATTAAGAGCTACAGGAAGAGCACACTGTGCACAAATGGGAACTGTGTTCTGAATGTTTCTCCAACCTTGTTCTGTATCCATGCCAGTGCAATCCAAAATGCAGCTGCATGCATTTTGTGCAAGGGACTGACACTGTTCAATAACAAGCTGTAAAGCTGTCATCTTCAGCACCCCAAGCAAAGCCTTTAAAGGAGGCTGAAATTTTAGCAGATGTCGAGATTAATTTATAGTGTCACTCTGGCCTGTGGATTTTAATAATGTGTGTTTGTGTGAATTTGTTGTGCTCTCTGTAGCTCTGTTTGCTTTTCGTTCTTTCTTTCTTTCTCTCTCTCTCTCTTATTTTTAGTGGTTTTCTAAGGTTCTATGGTTGTACCATTAAAATGTCTCAGCTAGTGGAGTCTTAAATAATGTGTAAATTAGTTGGTAAGAAACATTTGTATCACTGTCCAATCTTAAACTATCAACTATGCAAATAGGAAGTCACTTTAGCAACACAAGCAGTAGCATAACAGTCAAAAATAAATTTAAAGGGCAATATTATATATTAAATGTAATTGCCAAGCCTTTATGAGTGCAGGCGTTACTGCGCACTACAGTGCCTTGCAAAAGTATTCACCCCCCTTGGCTTTTTACCTTTTTGGTTACATTACAGCCTTTAGTTCAATGTTTTTTTAATCTAAATTTTATGTGATAAATCTGAACTCAATAGTCTAAGTTGGTGAAGTGAAATGAGAAAAATAAATACATAAAACTACTTGAACTGAAAATTGGCATGTGGCAATGTTCACCCACTTTTTTATGAAGCCCATAAAAAGCTCTGGAGCAACCAATTACGTTCAGAGCTCACACAGTTAGTGAAATGATGTCCAATCTAAGTGTCACATGATCTGTCATTACATATACACACCTTTTTTTTGAAAGGCCCCAGAGGCTGCAACACCTAAGCAAGAGGCACCACTAACAAAACACTGCCATAAAGACCAAGGAACTCTCTAAACAAGTAAGGGAAAATGTTATTGAGAAGTACAAGTCAGGGTTAGGTTATAAAAAAATATTCAAATCTTTGATGATCCCCAGGACCACCATCAAATATATCATAACCAAATGGAAAGAACATGGCAAACCTGCCAAGAAACGGCCGCCCACCAAACTCACTGACCGGGCAAGGAAGGCATTAATCAGAAAGGCAACACAGAGATCTAATGTAACCCTGAAGGAGCTGCAGAGTTCCACAGCAGAGACTGGAGTATCTGCCATAAAGCCCAACTCTATGGAGCGTACAGCTTATTGTCATCCTATGTACAGAGTGGCCAGAAGAAAGCCATTACTTTAAGCAAAAAACAGACTGGCACGTTTTGAGTTTGCGAAAAGGCATGTGGGAGACTCCCAAAATGTATGGAGGAAGGTGCTCTGGTCTTATGAGACTAAAATGTAACTTTTTGGCCATCAAAGAAAAAAAAAAATGTCTGGCGCAAACCCAACACATCACATCACCCAAAGAACACCGTCCCCACAGTGAAACATGGTGGTGGCAGCATGATGCTGTGGGGTTGTTTTTCAGCAGCCAGGACTGGGAAACTGGTCAGAGTTGAGGGAATGATGGATGGTACTAAATACAGGGATATTCTTAAGCAAAACCTGTAGCACTCTGTACGTGATTTGAGGCTAGGATGGAGGTTCACCTTCCAGCAGGACAATGACTCCAAACACACTGCTAAAGCAACACTTGAGTGGTTTAAGGGGAAACAAATGTGTTGTAATGGCCTCGTCAAAGCCCAGACCTCAATCCAATAGAAAATCTGTGGCCAGACTGAAAGATTGCTGTTCAGAAGCAAAAACAATCCAACTTGAAGGAGCTGGAGCAGTTTTGCATGAAGAAATGGGCAAACATCCCAGTGGTTAGATGTGGCAAGCTCACAGAGACTTACCCAAAGCAACTTGGACCTGTGATTGCCGCAAAAGGTGGCTCTACAAAGGATTGACTTTAGGGGGGTGAATAGTAATGTACATTTAACTTAACTTTTAACTTTTTCTGTTATTTTGTCCTATTTGTTGTTTGCGTCACAATTAAAAAACATCTTCAAAGTTGTGGGTATGTTCTGTAAATTAAATAAAGCAAATCCTCAAAAAATCCATGTTAATGCCAGGTTGTGAGGCAACAAAACACAAAAATATGCCAAGGGGATGAATACTTTTGCAAGGCACTGTACATAGGAGTATAGTCCAACATAATCTACCATCCAAAATTATAGGATCATTATACTAGAGAGAAAGATGGCAGGAAAGAAATAAGGTATGCACCTCACACTGTATATAATTATGCATACAAACGGTTTTATTCTAACTGCTGGAGCTGATTACAACATTAAGCTACCTTGATTTAAAGTAACACAGTTTTTTTTTTGTTTTTTTTAAAGATGATTTTTTTGGGCATTTCAGGCCTTTTATTTATTTGGGACAGCTTAGACTGGAAAGTGGAGAGATGGAAATGACATGCAGCAAAGGGCCACAGGTTGGAGTTGATTCTGGTGCTTCGAGGAGTAAACCTCTCCTGTACAGTACATGGCCGCCCGCTCTACCATGTGAGCTAACCAGATGCAAGTGTTAATACAGTTTGACCTGATCCTAAATCCTAGATTCTGATGATTCAGAGGTAGTTGTACTGTAACGTTAGATCATATTTAACATCTACACCTAACATGACCAAGAGGCATGAACAGATTAGGCCATTAATTCCCCTATGTTTTAATAGTGCGTCATTATAGACTGCAGTCCTTTCCTCTCCTATTACTGCTATGAATAGCCTTCTAATAGGCCTGGGAAACACCTGCTCTTTTTTTGTTCATTCTCTCTCTCTCTCTCTCTCTCTCTCTCTCTCTCTCTCTCTCCGTCTCTGTATGCTTAAAAGACAAGGCAGGAGTGAAAGCTTGTAGGGGGTGCAACCACTGCCCAGCTGTATTTTGTTTTGCAGTGCGACCAGCTGTATCAATCTGTCCAGAACAAAGTCACGGTGTGTGGGCCAGCCTGTGTACATTGTTGACTGGCAGTGAGGATGGAGACTTATTAGCCAGTACACTGTATAACAGAGTCAAACAGGGACAAAGGCAAGTGGAGGAAAGTGCTGTGTGTATGGGTGGTGCATTGGCTTTGCTTGCAGGAGATTTTCAATTGCCAATCTACTTTCCTTTCTTATTTTCCCCTCTTCTCGCCTGTGCTGCTATTTGGCTTGAACGATTTGGGGGAAAATACAAATCACGATTTTTTTGTTGTTGCTTAGAATTGATATCACGATTATCTTCCACGATTTACTTGACCATAACAAAACACATTGGCAGTACCAAACCAAGTTATAGTTTTTAATTTTTAATTAGTTTTTATTTCTATTTTCTTTAGAATTTTTGTTTTCAAATTCAGTTTAGTTTAAGTTTATTTTATTTTTTTGAAACTGCTTAGTTTCAGTTTAGTTTTTAGTATTAAATTTAATCTTTTTTGTAATATAGGTTATTTGTCGGGGGATTAGAAAAGGTCAGAAAAAGTATTGTGTAATAACTCAACAAAGAATTATGATTTTAGAAATATGTTTTCACAATACATTCAACAATAACACAGTACAAACAATGTACATATGATGATAAGCATAGATATGTAAACAGTCAACACAAGACGCCGCAGTAAATGTAGAATGTGTTTGACATGTTCCAGGAGAAAAACCTAAGTAACTAACAGACTAAAGAAGACATACATCAAGTGCTTTGATCTTTGGTTCGAGTAAAGTGGCAAACTTTTTGAAGTCGATTGACTCACACAGTTGTGAATGAATCCACATATTAACCCACATTCCCTCCCGCTTTTGGTGTTCCTGTGGATTTACTAACCAGCTCTCTTCGCCGGTGAAAGCACACCTGAATTGTTCTGTCATGTGGTTGTCTCCTTCATGCTGCTGGCCCTGCGTATCCATGCATCCATGCCCGTAACGTTACCGGGGTTAGCTTCTGTTTCGGGGAAAGGGCTTGGTACCGCCTTTCGGTACCACCATGATGCGAGGCGAGGGGCACGGACTATGTGGTTTGTTGTGTTCAATTTTAATGTGCATCACCACAAGCCTGTAAACATAGAGGCCTCAATGAAGAGAAGGGAGAGCATTGCAGGCTTGGGAGTGTTTTAAAACTTATTTATACAGTCTATGTATAAAACTCACAGAAGAAAGTAGGAGCGTTTGTGATGCATTTGGCTCGTAAAATTAAATGGGACTCAAAGTTATTAAAAAAAAGTATTTAAAAAAAAAATGTAATTTATTTAAAAATTAAATCGTAAATTGGGACTTCTCTGGCAATTTCTTCTTATCGGAAGGTGTAATTGTCTTCTCTTAATGAACTTATTTATATGTACAAACCTTTTTGCACCACTTTAGTTTTGTAAGACTCGGGCATGCCAACAGACGATTGGTAGGAGATGACAGAACTTGTTGTTGACATGGGTGCATAGCTTGTGGCTCTTTCGGGTGTCAAGGCATCTGAGAGGCCGAAATGTGTTCATAATGGATTTAAACAGGAGACACATTAATGATGGCACTGCTTATCGTGTGATTCCTGTCTTATGGGAGTTGTAACACTGTAACCACCAAACTCCTTATTATGCAGTGTGTATTTTCTCTGCAGCATTGATGCTTTAAACTTGAGGTAGATTATCTCACATGAAAGAAGATGACCGGTGGTGATGTCATGGGTGCTGGGTGTAACATGTACTGTAAGTGGTAATACAAGCCTCATGAAATACCAGAGCATGTCCGTTGCCATCACACCCAGACTGGAAGTGCTCAAATATGGGAAGAATCTTATTTTCTTCTCTTACTCCAACTTGTGTCTATAAGATATTTTGTGACTCCAGCTTTACAGTAGTTATTGTAGCACCTCCAGGATGTACTTGAGAATACATTGCCAAATCCCTGATTGCAACTCTGCACAGTGCACAATAAGTTGGTAAGAATTCTAAATTGAGCTGGTGGCATGCACTGCACTACCTGCTGAAATGCTGTAGACAGCTCTTCGGCTTAGATACTCCAGACTCCTCCAGAGAGTGTTCCGAGTGCTTCTACTTATTCCAGTACTTGAGAGGAAGCCTTCAACAGAATAAGTTACACTCCACTAACCCCGGACTTCTCATCTTTGTTGTCTGGCGGGCTGGAATAAAAAATGCATACGTACATAAAAAAACAAGATGGGGAGAAAAGAGAAGCAGGGAAAAGAGATGCTCTCTAAATAATTGCACACTTCTAAGAGGCCCAATGCTAGGATTATTTTTTTAATGAGCCATAACAACCCATTACATTCCTCTAAACTCTGTAATTACTCTTTACTATCATCAATAATGATAATTTATTTAGACACTGTATTGTCAGTTCATCAGTCCATGCCAGCATTACTACAAGGTCAGGAAGCACTGGCAGGTTTACACTTTTGTGTTTTACAGGAGTCTTTCATCTCATCCCAAATTCATTGGTTGATTCAGTTACTGCAGCGTTGTTGAGGAGACCTTTGGTATGATTACCTGTCGCTATGCAGAAATCTCCATCAACGTCATTATTCCCCTGTGTAGTGCACCAAGAGAGTGTGATTGGTTGAGACCAAGAAAACAAGCTGAGTTGTCATCACGGCCCGCTCATATGCTCCAGAGCTACTTACACAAGTCTAATAGGAGTTTCACGCTCTTGTTGTTGGTGGTGCATACACAACACACAGATGTACACAGAACAAAGGACTTAGAGTAATGGAGTACTGTATGAGAGTGGGAGTATTATAATAGAGTGAAATTCAATCTCAATGTGCCATTGGAGACTCTGCTCACTTCTCACAGTTTAAGGACAGCTTAATCTAAAAAGCGCTTATGCTCTGACATCACATTTGAGATGGCTGTTGTTCCACTAGCGTCTGCACTTCAATGCATTCTCATTTAGAGTATTGTTCCACTGTTGTTCCACTAGCTTCAATGCATTCTCATTTAGAGTATTTTTTAGCCACACTAGCTGTGTAGATGACTTGTTATCACTTTAGTGATCCCCTAATTGTCCTTTTATTATTACAAAAGTCAAGGTGATGATGTGAAATAGGTTTCCTTCCCTCTGACAGAACCCAGAAGTTAAATTATCTCTTTGGCTGTCTATAAAGCACTCTGATTCTGCTTGACCTTTCTCATTGTTGATATAGAGATCTTTGCATACAGTCAGCCAAAAAAAGTAGAAACCCCTAAAGTCTGAGTTTTTAATTCAGATTTTGTAAACTGACCCATCTCCAAATTGAGGAGAGCATTGTCTTTCCTTCCATTGTGACCGCCATCACTTTGAGCTTCACTTTATGAATGGTTGATAGCAGTGAGTGCCCCCTCCTCCTCTGTAGCAGCCAGATTTAAGAAGTATTGGTGACGGAAGGAGGAAGAGGCAGAGAGAAGAGAGACAATGTCAGATACGGAATTGTACTTCAGTGTGGGGGTGAGACAGGGAAAAAGGGCCAATAGTAGGCCAGAGAAACAAGAGTTGTGAGGTGTGTGTGTGTGTGTGTGTGTGTGTGTGTGTGTGTGTGTGTGTGTGTGTGTGTGTGTGTGTGTGTGCGCAGCAATAAAGATAACAACACTCACTTCTTGACTCCATTCTCCATAGAGGAGAAGAGAGGTGTGTGTGTGTTTGTGCGTGCGTGTGTGTGTGTGTGTGGACAGGCAGAATGGGATGCGTGGATCAATATCCTTCTTATATTGCCCAAATCAACCCTATGCTCGCTCCCTCAACAGGGAGAAGGATTGTATGCTTCAACCCAGCCAAGTGTTGATTAACTGTAGAGGGCTATTCATTTAAATCTGCATCTGAGTTGAATAACATTTTCATATTGAGCCAAGACTGGCAGCATTATCCAAAGTCTTTCCCATAACAGTTCCATGAATGGCACAATCAATTCCAGCAGGTCAGTATTATCTCAATTATATCTGCTTCCTACTGCACATACTGTATGTATGGATGGACTCAATACTGTATATTATGAGACTGATGGCGAGATTGCCTAAAAATAGGATTATGACATTGCAGGCTGCTTATGAAGATATGATTAAATACTGAAAATACTTTATTATTAATTGTATTATTCACTTTCCAGTTCATTGTTTTTGCAAGGGAGTGCATCCACAATAGAGCTGGAGTTGGGTCAAAATCTGTAAATAAATAGTATCATGCGTGCATTTTGAGGGCCCCGAGGTTTGGTTTGTTTTGTTTTTTAACACAAATGTTTAAAACAAAGCTTTCACGCACATGCACTCATCTCTCTCTCTCTCTCTCTCGTGCATCATGCTACACTATAACGGAGTGCTTTACTGTTACTACTACTACTGCTGCACTCTGCTCTCAGCACAATCCCCCTTACATTAAATAATGCAGCTGGCCATTGTGCAGAAGCTGCTCCCTGCTTCCCATCCCATAGCAGCCCAAATCAGCAGATTTCCACTTGCTCTACTATTATGAAGAGTAACTATGTCCAACTCAGCGTTCACAGGGCCAGCACTTTAAACGTACATTTACACAACAGAAGCATCATGTTTGCTTTCAGCTGTTCGCCCAAAAGAATGCATATTGGGGGAAGTTAGTTTAGTTTCTTGTTTCACTGTACTTAGCTTTGCTGTGCTCAGATGTTGGACTCCAGAAAGACACTTCCTAGATAGATATACAGTATATAGAGAAGTGTACCAAATATAGACATTCATTCTCAAATATATGCACACATCATTTCATAAATTAGTTCTTATGCAGCATCAAAGCTAGGCAATGCCTCATTTACATAAATAATGAATTAATTAACATGAACATTATTTTCTTTTTAAAGCGCCCATATTATGCTTATTTTCAGGTTCATAATTGTATTTTGAGGCTGTACCAGAATAGGTTTACATGGTTTCATTTTCAAAAAACACAATATTTTTGTTGTACCGCACATGGCTGCTGTTTTCACCCTGTGTGTTTAGGTCTCTATTTTAGCTACTGAGTGAGACATCTCACTTCTATACTATCTTTGTTGGAAGTCGCACAGGCACAGTAGCTAGGTAAGGTCACATTAGCTAGATAACTCTTTCTCCAACTTTGGTCAGTACAAGGCAGAATTAGCTGGGGGACTTCTTTTAAACGAGGGTACACTTGTGGAAGACCTGCAGAACAGGGACATGGAAGTAGTTCTTTTGAAAATTATGGTGAACTAGTGTGTGTTGTAGCAGTGTTTTGCCATTGAGAACGAGCTAGCATGCTAGCGCTAGCATGTGCTACGGTTAGCCAACTCCTCTCGGCTAGTAAAGTAGAAAGGGTAGTTTTTCCCAAGTTTGTATGCATGTGGAAGCACCAGAGACATAAAATAACACCCCTAAAACCAGAAAAAGTGATTTTCTTTTTTCAAGCACTTTAACATGTAACGCCCCAATCAATTGCCTCATTTGTACCATACAAACAGAGTAAACAGCCTAAAGGAGATTGGACTCAAAGGGATCAATTATGGATGGTCTCTGTTTGATCATCATTTAGACGGGAAATCCCTCCAATTAGCCGGGCAGACACCAAGGAAAAAAAGGAAAACTTGTGAGAAGGTGGGGAAATATACAGTATATTGTTGGGTTTAAAAGTTTAAGCAAAAAAATTACGCAGATTTATTGATCCTACATGTAAAAAAATAAAAATAACAAGTCAGACTTATTAAAAATGCACTGCTTGTTTTAAAATGGCTAATTCCCAAGATTTCTAGATTTTTAAAAATAATTACAAATTAGGCATTCAATTATACAAGTTATTGTTTGTTGGTTGTACAGATTTTTTGTATTATTTTGAAAGTGTCTCATTAAACAAACAAAAAAAGCAACAGTGACACCGCTATAAAGATTATATTTTAAGTTGTGTTATTGTGTCCAACAGTCTCCTGTTGTTTCTCCACCACTGTGGAGGGAAATGACCAGAGGCAAAAGACTTTCAAGGCCTTAGAAGCACAAGAGTCTCCCCTGATAAATTGTGTGCATGTGTGTGGGTGAAGTGGGGTTCTCTTGGGACATGATGCACACACTCGCAGCGTCTGCATGCACAGACACAGACTAAAGTCTGTTTTCTCTTGACAGGATGATGAAGTGGTGCTCCAGTGTGTGGCCTGCATCCAGAAGGAGAATCGCAAGTTCTGCCTGGCTGCTGAGGGGCTGGGCAATCGTCTGTGTTACCTGGAGCCCACATCTGAGGCAAAGGTAGGCACACTGTTGCACGGTTTGATTCCTTCTGATCTGAAAAATATTCAGTGGAACAAAGAGAGGCATGTTATTGTGTGTTGGGTGTCTCTGCTGAGTATCTTGATTTAAAAAAAACAAACATCTACTTTCAAATTCAAATTGAAAATGGTAGCAAGATACTTTTGACCACCACACTTAACAGGACGGTTCTTCAGCAACAAGTTAATGCTGGAGGAACTGTAGAGAAACCGACTCAAACTTTGTCCACACCTTTTGGTCCTGTGGGAAACCTAAGAAATACTGGGATATCTACTCAGCATTGGTCAATATTTTTAATATAGAGATCCGTTGGTTTCTTTGTTGGGAGTCACCCCTAATGGTTTTGAACAAAGGGATGATATATACCTTCTGAAAATCCTTCTGGCTGTAGCCATTAAGGGTATCCCTGTAAATTGGCTGAAGCTAACTGTTCCAACATCTCAGTGGTGGAAGGTGTGGGAGCTCTATAGAATGGAGGACATAACCCACAACTTGAGGCTGCAAAGGGATACACTTCTGAAGAGATGGACCCCTGTCTTATTAAAAATGTTCTGAAAGAAGGAGATGTCCCCTGTCCCCCACCTCTTTCCCCCTCCTTTTTTCTCTTCATTTTATTAGTATTATTTTTATTTCATTTTTGGTTCGGTCAGATACTTCATTGTCTTACCATGTATGCCTGTGCTGACTGTCTTAGATAAATAAAAAACAAGTTAAATAAAACCAAACATCTACTTCATTTCATAGTTTTCTCTACAGTTATATAATCAACTTTATATTTTCACGCACACATGTGCATACAGATGAACACATGTAATCAACAAATGTTATATGAAGCAGTTATTTGACCCGGATGAAAGGATGCGTTCACGCAGGGTGAGAGCTCCATGGAAACCCAACCATCCATTTAGTTAATCCTTGTTTAGGTCCAGCAAAGATTCAGTGAAGCCAAGTGGAAATGCACAGAACGGCCGCTCAGCACGCCATCAAAGCTGGAGCAACAGCTCACAGCCACCACAGTCTTCTTGATGAGCTTTTCTTCCATGGGTTAAGGGACGACATTGCATCTCAGTGGGCCCGCCGTCAGATGATAATTCCCAGAAACAACGCCCCTGGACGTGCTTGATGGATTCATAAACACTACTGTCATTTGCTCTAATTGCCTACAGCGTTATTGCCGCTGAGCAGTAGATGCTGATCTATTTGAAGGTTTGTGCAACTAAGTGCAAAGTTTTAATTGCGACAGTTGAATCAACAGGTCGCCACCGTATTTCATTTTTGTGATACAAATGAACAAACAATGAAAACTGATGTAATGCTGAACCTTTTATTTTTCAACGTGACAGTGGTCAAGCTAGTAGGCAGAAAAATCTGAATGATGATTGGCTGTTGGAGAGAACCATACCAATCCCAAGCCACTTTCATCTTTCTCCGGCCCTTGTTGCGCTGCTGCTTATCTGGCATTATTGTTTTCCCATAGAAAAGCCTGCTGACAGCAAGCCTAATGGGCTTTTTCCGCATTTATACTCTTTTAATCATAATCCATTAGTATTGCCTGAGATTAATTTTGCTCAAGTTATGACACTAGGCATATTTACAGTGTGCAGATGTGTCAGAGACATACAGATGCTTTTCAGGGAAAGGAGGCAAAAATAACAAGGAATAAAAGACCTATGTACTCGTGGCATTTAGTATCTTCTCTCTTTTCAACAACCCCCTCCTGCCCTCCAACAGCTCTCACAAAGACAATGTGTGTGTATGTTGGTGAGGGTATTGTGCGCAGAGAGAGGTGAGACTTTCACCCAATGTTGGATGGTAATTACACCTGACAGGTGTGATGGATGTTCTCTCTGGCACTTTGGCCTGCATTTTTTATTTTTATTTTTTTTAATGAAAAGGCATCACCCCACCTTTGGGATCAGTGACGGAGAGATGAAAAAAAACACAGGTGGCAATTTGGAAGCAGGCCTGGGCGACTGAATTGGATGCCTCCTTTCCTTGGTGAACTAGTCTCGTAATGGGGCACAGAACCAGCACTGCAGGATGAGGTTGATTTAGAGTATGCACTGTTTAAATGGCAACATCAATCAGCCTGTAAGAAGCTGGTTGATTATGATATACGACCAGCAGCACTCGCCTGTCAGTGACTCAATATTACGACAACTAGATACCCACATTGTTACACTCAGGCAGGAATGAGGACCCAAAAGCAGAGATCAGGGAGGCAGGTGGGAGAAGGTAAAAAAGGATTTATTTAACAAAGTCAAAGGAAAAACACAAGGAGCGAAAGGAACAGGCAAAATCCAAGAATAAAAAATCCAAAAACAGGTCAAGGGGAAAGCGATACAAAAACAGGGTAACTGCACAGGTGAAAACTCACAGAAAGAGCTGGAACACAACAGGAACAAGCTGACAGGACAAAAGGATCTGACAAGAGATAAGGGAAGCACAGACATTAAATACACAAGGTATGAGGTAACGAGAGGCAGGTGACGAGGGCAGGGAGCAGGTGGAAAACCTCAGGTAATCACAAGAGCGGGAAGACACAGGAAGTAAAACTAAAGACAGGACAAGACAAAAACCCGACTTCAAAATGAAACAGGAAACAGAACATACAGACACTCAGGGGAACACGAGACAATACAAGACCAGGGAGAACACAAGACCAAACACAAGACAGGACAACAGAACAGAAAAAAGGGGGAAAAGAACCCCAAACCACAACACACACACATAATGGCAGTTGTAGGAGCCAAACTGAGCTTTGGGTTGATTTCATGTTTCTTTCTTTGTGTGTGTGTGTGTGTGTGTGCCGGTCAGATTTTTTTTTTAACATACAGATAAATTGTCATTATAGGCCAACAGCGCATAAGACAGGTTTTTTATCTTGCATGATTCCACTATGGTTATACTAGGCCTACTACTACTGCTGCTGCTACTACTACTACTGCTGCTACTACTACTACTACTAATACTACTAATAATAAAAAATCTTAAACATTTGATTGTGTTGTACAATTTAGCAGTAAAAGCAGTAGCTCTATGTACGTCAATCCTACATTTTTCAACTTAGGAGCAAAACGTGCTCCTTAGGGGAAAAAAATTACCATAAGGTTACACTCTTTGTGAAACATGAACAAACACAAACAACGAATGCCACAGAACTTTCTTTTTTCATCCAGTTTGACAGTCAATCATAATGGAAAAAGAACATAAATAAACTACTTTAACATAGATTTTCTTTAGGGCTTTATTACTTGGTATCAGATCAGTGCATAAACTCAAGTACTTCCCAATACCGATGCCAGCGTTTTAGGCAGTATTGGAACATCTCTAGTTGTATATATGGTCACAGGTCTGTCCATCCCCACTTAAAGGACGGTTGGGAGGCTGAAGTTGGAGCCCAAGGGGAAAGGCCTTACGACTGGAAAAAGCTACTACAGCAGTGATGCTCTGTCTTTGTTGTATGTACAATGTGTGAATCAAGCCGGACTTCATCATATACGCCAACTGACCAATTATTTGCAAATCCTCTGTCTTAGCTCCTTGCTTCAATTATCAGTTTTAGCAGCTCCTCCAATTAAAATAAAAAGTAATGACAGAGTATGAGATCACCTCCTCAGGGCAATCAGCTTTGCCCTTTCTGACTCTCTCTGTGGAGACAGAAGTAAAAATACCATCTATCCCTGCCCAGCATCTAGCTGCGCTCTTTCCCTCATTACACTATTGGTTATAAACCAAATGTCAGGGTATGTCCAAGCTGCTGTAAAGCTGTCTCCCAGCTCTTCCTGGTAAGAGCACATCCTGACAGGACTGGACACTCATCACCACATCCAGCTCTTCTAGACTTTCATTAAACTGCCTTGCTCGCTCCAGGCAGCCCCCTCCCCACCAACTGTTACAGTCCTATGTGTGGAGAGAGCAAAGGTCAGCTGTTAGTCACCCAAAGAGATAAAGGCAGGGCTGGATTGCTTTCCCCAGACCCTTTTTTATGATTTCTCTACAGTAGGTAAGTTTCCATCCACATGTGAATCGAATTATATGAAGTTTATTAAGGCGAATAAAGCTGGTGAAAGTGTGTTTCCATCCAATGGCTTTAAAGCGAATAAAAACCTGTGCGTAATGACGTCACATGCTGTTTTGTGATCAAATTGGTATATCAAATTGATTTGAGACATTTTAAGGTGTTTCCATTAATTTTCATACTGAATTGCACAACATTCAAGCAAACATTTGCAAACAAAGTTTTTCTAGACAAAATGGATTGCGCCGTCTACCAACAAATTATCAATATTTCACAAATTATAATAGTGCTTATGTTCCAGCTGATAGCGACATATCAAGTTATAATAAGAAAACAACGACACTATGAACATATTGCTATGATGATGCAACTTGCCTTTTATTTTCCCTCTGGTACCACTGCGAGACAACTCTTTTTTGAGACGTCTCGCTGTTTGAGCGCCTTCCATGTACTCCGCAGTACGTCCCTCGGCTTGTCTTACCTTTGTAGCCCATTTCCTTTGCAAGTTCCTGATAAATTATGTAATTTTTTCGATTTTTCCTATCTAAAATAGTTATATTTTGCTCGTAAATTAAATTCAGAAAGTCTCTTGTCTCCTCGTTCGTCCACCTACATCTGTCTTTGTTGACACCCGCCATGTGTGCAGACAGAGCGTAAATACTGGGCTAACTAACTAAAACTTCTTCGTTTTGTGGCGAGTTGCAACCATAAAATGACCTAAAACTTAATCGCAATTCATTATTTATTCGGCAAATAACATTTCCATCAGCATTTATTGCATAAGCCATATATCGATCAAGACAAAATCTAATGAGAATAAACGCATTTTCTTTGAGTCGATATTCATGAAATTCCATGAAATTTTATTGTTTCCATAAGGCATTTTTCATTTGATATCACTTAATTTGGATAAAAACGTATGGATGGAAACATACAGACAGTGCTAGAGGGAAAGCTGGTCAGTGCTAAGACATCCCCAACCCAAACAGCATGCTGAAAATATGTTAAATTGCATACAATTTGTACAGGTTGTTGTATATTATAGTGTGAATAATTTGACATTTTGGGAAATACACTTATTTGCTTTCTAGTTGAGAGTTTGATGCCACTCTCATCTCAACATTAAATGGAAAGCTGATTATGAAGGAGACAGTTAAGTCAGCATAAAGAGTAGAAACGGGGGAAATGCCTAGCCCGGCTCTGTCCAAAGCAAAAAAACAAAACCAAAAAAAAATCTGCCTAAAAATCATCTCCAAAGCTCACTAATTACCAAGTTGTATCTTGTTTTTGTTATCTGTACAAAATCTGTGACGCCAGACATAACAAACAAGAAAAACCTAGTAAATATGATGTGATGGTGAGCTTCAGAGGTGCTGGAAGGCAATTTCTTTTGTTTTAGAAACCATTTGTACGGAGCCTGGGTAGCTGTTTCCCCTGCTTCCAGTCTCTATGCTCAGCTAAGCTAACCGTCTCCTGGCTGTAGCTTTATATTTAAACCTGCAAAACTGTCACGGTACAGTGGTGGACTCAAATGCACGACTCAGACAGGGAATCACAAGTAGGTATATTTATTGTTCCAAGAACAATACAGGCAGAGGTAGAAAATAGAGCAGGCAATAATCGTCGTCAGGCAAAATTCAAATAACACCTGGAAATCAAACACTAGGGAAAACGCTGGAGAGAGTGACAAAGTACAACTACAATGGTGAGTATTTAAGCACTGGGAACTAGGGAAGCTGAAAACAAACAGGTGAATCAAATTAGGGTTGAAGATGGTAATCATACAGGCAGGAAACAAACAGGCAGGAAGACAACTGACACAAAACACAAAAGAACCTAGGAAGGGCGAACGAAAAACAAAAGAAAAATGGGAACCGAGGAATGTGGGCACAAGGGAACCGGGGACAGTGAAACTGGGGAACAGAGAGGCTGCAGCCAGCTAAGTCCAGGGTCCATGACTGCAAACCACAGTGAACGTGGAACCCTACAGACGGCCAAACAGGATGTCGAGGATTCACAGGTTGCTGACTGTGAAGGCAAAACCCTTCTGCCAGCAAAACAGGACGACAAGGATTCTCAGGAGGTCTAACAGGATAATGAAGACTCTCCAGAGGAAGAATTCCTCTAGCGGCCAGACAGGATGTCAAGGATTCTCAGCCGGCCAGCGGCAAAGGCGAAACCCCTCTGGCGGCCGAAAAGGACGTTGAGGATTCTCAGGCGGCCGGAGGTGAAGGCTAAACCCCTCAGGTGTTGAGCATAAAGGCAGAATCCCTCTAGTGGCTGTCGGCGAAGGCGATACCTCTTTGGCAGCCATCGGCGAAAGTGAGACCCCTCTGGCGGACGTCGGCAAAGGCAAGACCCCTCTGGCAACCAGCAACAGAGATTCCTCTTATTCCTCTAGCGCCCGGTGGCGTAAACGATACCCCTTTGGCAGCCGTCGGCAAAAGCCGCCAGAGGGGGTATCCGCCGCTTTAACTGACAAAGATGAGTGTGGTATTGAGTATCTTCTCAATCTCATCAATGGATGTATTGCCCCAAATGTCAAACTGTTACTTTAAGTGCAATTATGGGAGCTGGATGACAATAGCATAAATTAGTTGGCATGAAAATAAATTCATAGCATCTATTAAAATAAAAAATTATTCAAGTTGATATCCAAATTAAGCAATTGTGAAGTGTGTCAGCCAATTAGACAATCTGGAAGCACTATTGTTGGACTTCAACACACTGGCATAAATCAAATCATCTCGGTTTGTTTTCACTGAATCACAAGTCTCGCCTGGAGCATCTATACTTCATACATGAGTTTTTAATAATCATATTGCCTTGTTTCTGCACAGTAGTGGTCATTTGCGTCTTGACTGTACATCTATTGTTACTTTACCCTGAAACCTGGTTGTGTGAAGTTTGCAAATGAGGTTAGATTTACGGTACATGAACCAGTTTGGGAGGAGTTGAGCTGCATAAGGAGGCCAGGGCAGGTGTTGATCTAATTTATCTTGTAGCCATTCCCCACACTATCTCCATCCCTGCTTCCCTCATTCTGTCAGAAATTTCCCCTATCCTGTGCTGTCCCGGTTTGGGACGCAGTTTGGTCAATCTTCTTTGTTTGTCTAACACATGTAGTGCTCTGTCCATGACCTGGCTAACCTGAACTCATACTGACATGAGAGCACTTAATCTGTTTTTTTAAGTACCTTTTAATGAATATCGCCATATGATTCAGAGGAACTTAGTTCAAGTGCAATAAAAATTCAGTAGTCAGCACAGATTTTATAAGTGGGCATCTAATCAGAATATCCCTGTGGATTCAGGAAGTACTTTTCATTTTTCGTTTTCCTTATGTATTTTCGTTTTCCTAATGCAGCAAAAGGTTATTTACATATTAAATCAAAATCAGTAAGGGGCTGTGGTAATAATTTCATTAATGCCACTTTGGTTATTGAAGGAGCATGCTGGGCCAATATAAGGAGGGTGTTTTCTGAGGCAGCTGCTTTCATAGTAGTAGCCATGACGTTTTTGGTTCACACTTTACTTGAGAATGTGCTGTGCAACTGTTATCTAACAAATTTTTCAATTTCAACTTAAAATATGTTGTGTTTCCTGCATGTTTTCACTGCCCCCATGAGATCACCAAGACATAAGTAAACTGCACACTTCTTGGATCTAAATGGTAGAGGGGTGTAGATGGTGTAAAAATCCCCTGTAAGTCCAACTTTTTGGGAGACTGAACCCCACTGGTTGAGTTTTTGGCACAGTTGACAACACCCGACAAAAGGTATAAACTCTGTCTTCTGAGGTACAAATGTCTTCTGTAGCTCCTTTTAGCCAGAGAAGACAGTTGCAATTTTAGAGCCTGTAAAATCTGTCTCCCACAGCTTGAAATTATTACTTTGAACAAACTACTACAATGAGAACACAAGAGTGAACACTGTATGTAAAGTAGCTGAAATTGGCCTTAAAAACTGTGGTAATCATAAGTAACCTGACACCTACTTGTCTGTTGTTGCAGTATGTTCCTCCAGACCTTTGCATCTGTACCTTTGTGCTGGAGCAGTCTCTGTCAGTACGGGCCCTACAGGAGATGCTGGCTAAGAGCGGACTGAACAGTGAAGGGGTGAGTGATGGGGAACACACACACACACACACACACACACACACACATACAAACATAGGAAACACTCTGACAATCCATACTTCAACTCCTCATAAGTCATCAAGTCATTTGCTGTATGTCACACTTTGTTTAGACGTTCAAAAGAGGGGGTTGTAAAACAGTGTATTGTAATTAATGAAGTCAGCTAAGTTGAATACTCTTAACTTGTTCAGTCACTATAAAGAGATTAATGGCCAGAATAGGCCCCTTACAGTGGCCAGGGGACCTCGACTGTGGAGATGTCTGGGCCCCTATGAATATAAATAAGGATGAAGGGGATGCCCTGGCTTACTGTAGCTTTTACTCAAGTATCGCATGCACTTTTAGCCCATTTGATTAACACTTACGCTTGAAGGAAAACAGCATACTTTAGCACATACATATTTAAAATAAGCATTCTACAAGCAAAGAGAGCCAGTGACAGCAGATTTAGATTTTTTTTCCAATCAATACTATGTCGCTGAATTTGTAATTTACAATTCATCATTGTAATTTCTGCACCTGATGTTGTTTAGGTCGAGTTCTTGCAAGTGTGTTTGCTTCTCTTTGTCATTGCTCTGACAGATGTGTAATTCTCCCTTTTCTGTGTATAATCTCCATCTTCTGCATAATAGACACGCGGCCCGGAGCGATGGGTATGTTCACCACTCATACCATTCCCTTCTCATTCACAATGCATGACGCAGTAGCTTGGTCACAATACATAATATTCTACTATAATCCATAACAACTGAACATTTGTCTCTTTACATCAGAAATTGATAGAAATGGTTTATAGTTTATGCTAAGACCAGAGCCCATGCTTTGAAATAACTGATGATCAAATGGATTTTTTGTGTACACTGGGTGAGAAAATTGTGTCTGAGCTCCTGCCGAGCTGACAGAGACAAATAGAGGTTAGTATAGACTTCCAAATAAGGTTCCTCGCAAACATCAACTCTCACACAACTTACTTTCTATTGCTGGAGAACTAGAGCGGCACCGATGCTGGATTAGCTTCAGATTAACATTAGTCTTGCCCTCTGGGGCTTTCAGATGGATGCTCCTTGCAATATCATTTGTTCTATTTCGTATAGGCTTCGCCCTCTAAGGGCTACGCTATTGGGTTTATCCCTTCGCGCATGCGCAGTCGTGAAGATTTTCTTTTCCCGCCCTTGCGTCCAGCACGGGCCTCAACTACGTCCGCATTTACTGTATATGTACACAGCGGACCCGTTGTTCGTCTCCCACTTTTTCTTCAAACGTCGCAGTATGAAGACAAGCTCAAGACTCTCCAGCGGTGCTCGCATCTGCCCCTCCTGCCGGACCGGCTACATCCTGCCGCCGGACCTCCACCCCCGCTGCGAGACCTGCCTCGGCGCCGTTCACGCCGGCCAGGCTCTCACCCGCCACGCCTCCTGCCAGTTTTGTGCCCGCCTGTCATCTAAAGAGCTAAATCGACGGGCGGAAACTTTTCTGGTTTGTCAGGCTGGTGGCGACGGGGACGGCAGCTGGGCAGACAAACGGGAATCCGGCGACACCCTGGAACCACTGGCGGACGGCGTTTTCGATGAGCATGAGTCCGCTGGCTCAGTTCTCTCGGACAACGCCTCCGTAACTGGTTTCCCCTCCTCCCCCCTGGGAGGATCCCCCTCTTCCCCCCTGGGAGGATTGGGCCTTGAGACGGCGATTGACGCTTTCCCACTGGAGCTCTCCCCGTCTCCCGAGCGGCCAGGGCACCGCTTGCGGCCTTCCCTTTGCCTCAGTCGGCTCCAACCTCCACCGCTAAAGCTCTCTTCGCTGACCTGCCGGAGATCATCAGGAAGGCGGCGGAGCTGAGAGGCATAGCGCTCCCAGCGGAGCCGCCAGCCCCGCTCGCGGCCTTTGAGCGGGGATATTTACGCCCAGGAGCAGCCTTCTTCACGGGCACCACTCTGGCCGCGCTTCGCGGAGCTTCAGCCTTTTGTGGAGGAGGCTTTTTCACAGCCTGGGAAACTGAAGGCTCCCGTCTCTCGCTACGCCCCGTTTACTCGGGTTCAAGGCGACACAGACGCGGGATTTCCTCGGTCCCTCCCTGGAGGGGAGCCTGGCGTCAATTCTGCTCCCGAAAGCCACCTTTTCGGCCACCGGAAGCCCACGCCTCCCTCTCCCCAAGATCAAGTGTGCGCCCAAGTCACTGACCGGGCCCACCAATGTGCTGCCCAAGGGCTGGCGGCACAAAACAACATCGCCTTACTGGCCTCTGCCGTCTCCGCCATGGCCACAACCCCGGGCGCCCTTCCTCGGAGCTGGCCACGGAAATTGGCAAAGCCATGACCGCCATCCTCACCTTTACCACGGCGTCCACGGTGGCGCTGTCCAGGGTCATGGCTTGGCAGACTGTGGCCCAGCGAAACATCTGGCTCCACATGTCCCAGCTGCCTGCGGAAGTTAGACGCGAGCTTCTGTACGGCCCCATAGCTCCCGATGGACTACTTGGGCCCCGCCTACAGACTGCCACGTCTCATCTCCATCAAGCGGCGGAGGACGCGGAGCGGCCGAGGCTCGGCTCGTGGTAAACGGCTCCTTCACAACCCCGCCGTCGCCATGACAACCGCCACAAAAGGAAGCGCCCCACAGCACCTGCTGCGGCTGCGTCTTCCCAAGCTTCGGCTTCAGGACCCCCACCTGGTCCCCCTCCGCAGCGGCAACCGGCTCCACACGGCCGGCAAGCTACGCGGGCCGGAGACCCATGAGAGCGGCTCCCACCTGGTCCAATCCGCCTCCCGAGCCACCCTGCAAGCAGCAAAGACGGTGGCAATGACGGGACGCGGGATCGCCTGTCACTCCCCAGCTGAGGGTTGGAAACACAACGGCCCTTTAAGGGCCACACACTCACAACTAAAGAGCCGTTTCCCCTCAGCCAAACAGCCGTTGTTTGCTCTAAACAGCGTGCTGTTATGACAGTCGTTCCCCACACAACACACCAGACCGCTGCTGCACGGGGCACCACTGCCTCCTCGCTATGCTGGCAGCGGGAATGATCCACCCACGGTGGACGACGCCGCTCAACCACCCCTTCCCCCACGGCGATGCCGGCGGGACAAGGGACACGTTAACCCAGTGTCCGCTCTCGCCCCACAAGGCGACGGCTGGCCACTGCCCTTTCGAAAAAGCCCTACCATGGGCTGGGCGACACAATCACTCGTCTCGCCCAGCGGCGGGATGGGCTCTGCGCTCCCTGCTTGCCATGTCGGTGAACAACACTCAGATATGTGCTCGCCCGCTATCAGAGCGCAGCGCGGCATGGGTCAGTTTGACACACATGGACTCATGGATGTCAAAACTGATAACACGGGTTACACACTCCAGTTTGCCTCCCCCGCCTCCTTTCGCGGGCGTGTTGGAGACTACTGTATCATCCCTAGCAGAGTCAGACGCTATGACGTCGGAACTAGAAGGGCTGCTGTTGAGCGGAGCTATCTCCGCGTCCCTCCAGGAGAGGAGAACGGGGATTTTACTCTCGCTACTTTCTCACACCGAAGAAGTCAGGGGGACTGCGTCCCATCCTCGACCTGTCACAGTTCAATCGATACATCATGGAGCGCCCTTTCCACATGCTAACCGTCAAGCACGTGTTGGAATGTGTGCGCCGCCACGAATGGTTTACGTCCGTGGATCTGAAAGACGCTTACTTTCACGTCCAAATCATTCCCAGGCACAGGAAATTCCTGCGGTTCTCCTTCCAAGGGGCCCGTTTCCAGTACAACCGGCTGCCGTTCGGGTACTCGCTAGCCCCCCGCACCTTTTCCAAGTGCATGGAAACAGCGCTCCAGCCTCTACGAAAGAGGGGCATCAGAGTCCTCTTTTATTTGGACGATCTGCTCATCCTAGCCCCTCTCGGGAGCAGGCGGCGCTACAGACTATGGAGGTTCTGCAGCACCTGCAAACGCTGGGTTTTGCCATAAATTGGCGAAAGAGCGCTCTAGTCCCAGCACAATCAATAGTTTATTTGGGCGTGGACATGAACTCGATTACAATGAGAGCCAGGTTATCAGCACCGAGACAGGTTGCCCTGACCTCTCTGTTGTCCCGCTTCAGGCCACACACAACAGTGTCAGCGCTGTCAGTGATGCGGCTCCTGGGCATGATGTCCGCGGCACACACGGTGGTTCCCTGGGTCTCCTCCACATGAGGAAGATCCAAAGGTGGTTTCATCGTCAACGGCTCGATCCCGTTCGCCAAAAATGGCGAATGCTGTCCATCCCTCATTCCCTCCGGTCAGACCTGTCATACTGGGGGAATCCCCGGACCCTGTCTTCCGGGGTTTCCTGGGCAGAGTGACGTCATATATGACGGTGTACACCGACGCGTCCCTCACTGGCTGGGGGGGAATGTGCGAGTCACAGGTGGTGGGAGGGGTCTGGCCTCCTCCCCCTCTCCCCCACATAAACTGCCTGGAGCTGTCCACGGTGTTGAAAGTGCTGAAACACTTCACCCGGTGGTGACGGGAGACACGTCGTCGTGCGTACAGACAACATGACGGCGGCAGCGTACATAAACCGCCAGGGCGGCATACGCTCAGCCCAACTGCTGGAAATAGCCAGACGCCTCCTGCTATGGGCGCACAGTCATCTGCTGTCTCTCAAAGCAGTGTATATCCCGGGTTTTGAACCGGGCGGCCGACCTGATGTCGAGGAGGGCCCTCCCACAACGAGTGGAGATTGAATCCCACTATTGTTCAAACGCTATGGAACAGGTTCGGGGAAGCGGAGGTAGATCTGTTCGCTTCACGAGAGAACACACAGTGCACATTGTGGTTTTCCCTGAGCGCGCGGGACAACCCTCCCCTTGGCGTAGACGCCTTCTCCCACCAGCCCTGGCCCAAAACCCTCCTATATGCTTTTCCCGGTTCCGCTGATACCTCGCCTCCTGGAGCGCATCCAGGAAGAGAACCTGTCGATTGTTCTGGTGGCACCAGAGCGCACGAGCGCGTCCTGGTTCCCGACCCTCGTTCAGTTGCTGGTGGCTTCCCCCTGGCAGATTCCGTGGCAGGGAGACGCACTGTCGCAGCTGAACGGCGCAATCTGCCACCCCGGTGATAACCCAGAGGCTGTGGGGCTGGTTGCTGAACGGGAACGCTTACAGAGATTGGGCTTGCCCCTGCCGTGGTGCGCACCATCCAGGGCTCCAGAGCCCCTTCTACCATAGCATGTTACGCAGGACGCTGGTCAGCTTTCCAGCGCTGGTGCACAGAGAGGGACGCGGATCCCACATCGTGTCCCCTGCCTCTTGTGTTGACGTATCTCCAAACTCTGGTGGATAGCGATTTGGCTCCATCTACAGTCAAGGCTTACGCAGCAGCCATCTCGTCCTGCCACGAAGGCTATGGTGAGAGGACAGTTTTGCGCATCCCCTGGTGAAGCGTTTCCTAAAAGGGGTTAGGCGTCAAAAACCGTCTGTTCGACCCCTCACCCCCAATGGGACCTTGCTCTAGTGCTCCGGGCTCTGGGAAGCCCCCTTTGAGCCTCTGGCACAAGCTTCTCTCAGAATGCTGTCGCTAAAAACGGCACTTCTCCTTGCTCTGACGTCAGCAAAAGAGTGAGTGATTTGTGTGCACTGTCAATTTCCCGTCATGCCTCTCCATTAGAGGGGACGGGGCAGCCACCTTACAGCCAAATCCCTCCTTCACACCGAAGATTCTAACTAGTTCTTTTCGGTCGAGGGTGTTTTCCTCGCGGGTTTTCCCCGCCTCATGCCAACGATGCGGAGGAGGCTTCCCACCGGTTGTGTCCAGTGCGTGCTCTTTCTCAATACGTTTTACGCACGGCAAATATCAGGAAAACTCAGCAGCTGTTTGTGCATTATAGAGAACATTCCCAAGGATCAGCCCTCTCAAAACAGCGTCTGTCTAACTGGCTGTGCGAGGCTATTACTCAAGCTTATAGCATGGAAGGGGCAGAGCCCCGCGACATCCGAGGGCACTCTACGAGGGCTCTGTCGGCGTCTGCGGCTCTTTTTAAAGGCATGGCAGTAGCCGACATCTGTGCGGCAGCCTCGTGGGCTTCCCGTGCCCTTTCATCCGTTTCTATCTGCGGGACATGTCTGAACCTTCCATGTCCAGTTCAGTTCTGTCCACAGTCAACGACACGTAATGCCGTGTTGGATGCGTGCAATAAAAAAAAAAAAAAAAGAAACTGTTCTACTGTCTCACCACTCTCATTCTGGAGTATTCTTGGTGAGACGCAGTTCTTAATCCCATACATGATCATAATCACGTTACATGCACGGAGATAATCATGTCACTCCGTCGCATGCACAACAGGGCTATTCACGCACAATTTTCCATTAATGATTAACTACTGCCATCATGTTGCGGGCCTTATGAACTTTTTCAGGCCACGCCATTGGCATGGCAGGCTTGATCAGAAGAATGACTGACTGAGCCTACATTGTTGTAGGAGAATGTGGTCTATGTTCGGCTTGTTGGCCCTGTGTCGCAGGTGGCATAGACTACATCAGCTTCGCCCTAACCCAATAGCGTAGCCCTTAGAGGGCGAAGCCTATACGAAATAGAACGATAGTTACATGGGTAACTCCAGATTCTATTAGTATAGGCGTAGCCCTCTAAGGTACGGGCCACCTGCTCCCAGAACATTAGTTGAAGAAAAAGCTGATGTTTTTGGGAGACGAACAACGGGTCCGCTGTGTACATATACAGTAAATGCGGACGTAGTTGAGGCCCGTGCTGGACGCAAGGGCGGGAAAAGAAAATCTTCACGACTGCGCATGCGCGAAGGGATAAACCCAATAGCGTAGCCCTTAGAGGGCTACGCCTATACTAATAGAATCTGGAGTTACCCATGTAACTATCGTTTTCTATAAACCACACCACATAGGATAAGCTCTCATTTGTCACAGTATCTTTTTTTACTCACTCACTCTTGGCTGTGTGATATGAGATGCTATGAGAGGATGCAAACAGCTGAGACTAAGATTTCTGCAACAGAAAATGATCACGAGTGATTTAGTAAAAAAAAAAAAAAAAAAAATCTTCACTGACTTTGAGTCAGCTTTTGCCACATGGCTAATGATGGTGAGAATTTCCATAAATCCTCAGTTGTTAAGGCTCATTTATTTACTTGACTTCTGAGATAAATAGATGTTGGAGGACTAGAGCTTAAGAGTTTAAGAGCTGGCTGTCAGGGAATTATGAGCCACATCAGAGAAAAGGGGTGCTCAAAATATTACACTCTAAATTAAAGCTCGAAAGGACATGTTTAACTGCAAGTCCAGCCTCATCCCTCATGCATCAACACCCTTCTTTAGGCCTTAAGATAACACTTAAAGTCTAACTGCATTTTTTTGTTTACCATTGCACATATATAGTACCTGGGGTCTCATTTATAAACGTGGCGTACGCACACAATGGGGCTGAAAATGTGTGTACGCCACTTCCCACGCAAAAGTTGTGATATATAAAAAACAAACTTGTAGGCAGAATGGCCGTCCTCCATGCAAACTCTAAACTATGCATATGCACATTTTGGAGACAATGGGAATTAGCGACACAGATGGTGAACTGATGTCAGACTGCAGGAAGTACATGTGGGAATAACAATTACTCGTAAGTATTGATGCCTCACGCACATTTTTTCACTCCATATCAGGAAGTTTTAAAACATGCAGTGTTATTTTTGCTTGTACCGAGTGATACTTGTTCCAAAAACTTAATCTAATCAAATCTTAAATAAAAATTTGTTCTTAATATTTAATCGGCGCTCTCTCATTGTCACATTGTCCGCTACAGAGTGCAGGAGGAGATGGCCCAACTGCATGGAATACAGGATAGCATTACTTATTATCTATATACAGTATAATCTTATGTAATTACTACCATTATATAACTGCAGAACACAGCGTAGCCTAAATAACTAAATGTTTGTCTTTAATACTGTGCATATAACATCAAATATCAAAGTCTAAAAATACAGACGTTAAGTTTTCGCGCAATCGTTACACTTAATGCCTTTGTTATTGCTCCAAACTTTAATAATGTTCCTGACAAAACCTGCACAAAAAAACGTGTGTTGGCCTATTAGACTTTCATCTTCAAATTGTATCTCGAGGTGGGGGACACCACTAGTTGATGCTGTGATTTTGGCAAATTGTTAACAATCACACACTAACAATTACACAACTGGGTAATCTGATTTATTAGGGGAACATTGCTTACAGGTGTACGTACGCACGGTTTTATAAATCAGAATTTCTTTTGGCGTATTCCATTTTTGGCTTTTGTGCTTACGTACACTTTTAGTAATGATCCTATGCACAGGTTTATAAATGAGACCCCTGGTCTGTAAATCAAGTCCTATGTTCTCCTTTAAGAAAAAAAAAATCAGAAGTCAAAAGGCATTTTTATTTAATATTTTTCAGTTTAATGATGGTGCATATCTTTGCAGTAATTTGTCAGATTACCATTAGTCCTCTGTCTATACAGCCAATCAAATTGCTTTATTGTTAAGTTTATACAGTTTGCACTAAAAGGTCTTTGTTGTTTACATTCTTTTGCGTTTTACTTAGTTCAGTATTAGCCTGTACACAATGTAATTTGTTTATTTATTTAGTTATTATTTATAATGTTCATGTTGTGGCAATAAGGTTTTTCTTTTTTTGTTAATTTTGGCCCAGTTGGGATTGATACCAATCCTGAGTATCTGACTGGCGCACCCCTATCCAAAAGCACAACCTGTGTTATTAATGTTACTCTGAATGAGCAGTGTTACAATTTTTTTAAATTTTGATAACTGTTTTGATTCACAATTGAGGTGGAAAATAGAACTTTTGGGTTTAATGTATTTGTTTTGATGTTGAAATGGATTTTAAAACACATGGGATTATATGGTTAGGAACCTGTATCGAAACTGAGGTATCGAAATTTGCACCGGATCAAAATATTTTGAATGATGGTCCTTACTATTCAATACCAATGCTTACGATGCACGGTCTACTCATAACGTGTTAGCTACAGCACAAGTCTCATTCCCCTGCTTTAGCTCAGCCTGCTGCTGTCAGTCAAACACAGAGAGCTGCTCAGGAGAAAATAAACACTTTTTTCTTCCTTTTGATAATAAAGAAATATTAACAATAAATGAAACAAATTCACAACAAGCAAAAATGGAAGAATACATATCCAGATGGACTTTAATATTGTTGCGTTTGATACTTTCTTATTATGCTTCTTGGATCTCAAAAATATTTTCCTTTACCTTTCTCTCATTTTTGCCTTTGTAGTAAAGACCCCAGCAAGTTTAAGATGTCTTTGATTGACCATTTGTATTGTGTTACTTCACTGTTTTCTCTCTACTCACATTTATCTTTTTTCAATACTGCCTTCCTATTCATCATTCTTCGCCTGCGCTGAAATGTCATTGGAGGAAGCGCCATTAAAGGGGAAATGGAGGTTGAATATGTCTCGGCTCAGGCTCTGAAATCAATATGCCTTTGAACAGATGGGTTTATCAATAGACGGTGGCTAGAGAAAATCGGTAGTTCAGGCTGTTTTAGCCGGAAGGCCCTGAGACACAGGGGACTGAAGAGAACCTGCAATGACAACACACTTACAACTGGTGTAAATGCCAAACCCCTTTGTAGATCAGTATTCACCAGCCACTACTCTGTGTGAATTTGTCATTGCTCATCTAAAAAGCGCTGACCTTTTTGATTTGGTCAAAAGGGCTATTAATGAGATCAGTCAGTCAAGCTGCCCTGACGGCATCTGGGGTGCTAGTGTTTCTTTTCCTGTGCCATCACTGCCACCTCTTTTTTTCTAGCTTGGTGTTTGTTTCTGGCTGTAGCCACACCTCCTTTTATTGAGAAAAACTCCAACACTGCAGCTACATGCACACACATGTAATTTGCTGCAGGGCTCACACACCAGGAGGCTGCGTCCTGCTAAATGTTAAATGTAAAAAGTGTTTAAATTGATATGAGGATGTCACTTTTAGTCAACAGCTGTACAGAAGATCCAGTACTTCTTTAATCCAATAGTCCTCTTCTTTATGGCTCAATGAGATGAGGTTAATACAGTCTGACTCTTTTCAGTTGCTCACGGTGGATTGATTTTTTGCTGCAATGTGTCTCTACATGTAGAAGTTATTTTTCTTATGAGCCACAATTTCCCTCAGTGTACAATCTATCTGTATAACGCAGTCCCCAGCCGCGAGGTATGGAAGTGAGCAGAAGGCTTGGGTTTATTGGTTGTGGTGTTGATTGCAGCTGGATGTGCCTCGCTGCATTAAGCTCAGTACCTCAGCCAGCACATAACAGTAGCCAGGAGCACAGAAGAAGCCTGAAGCCAGTGCTGCAGTCTACACGACACAACTGCATCAAATCACAGGCCAGCTATTGTCCCATGTAGCCAATGCAGTGGGATATAGGCAGAGAGAAAGAGTGAAAGAGGAGAGAGTGGCTGTGCATTGTAGGAGGCTTTCACGAAACACTGTGTCATTATGTGTCTCTGAGATAATTCAAATTGAAAAAAAATCTACTGAGCTTTGGTAGATTTTAAGTCTTGACTACATGTCATTAGCGTCCTGCAGTGGCTGTAGTTTCAGTTTAATGTGGCATAAACTTGGCATTGTTTCAGAAAGGCTTTCTGGAGCCGGTGCCAATGGCAATACTTTGTAAAATGCCAAAGAATGGGAGTCAACTTGTTTTTCTAAGTCCTGCTTAAAAGAATTGACAGTTTGACAATTGTGTGCTCTCGGCACTTTAATAATGTGTACCAAAGACTAAAATAAGGCAGAGGCGGACAGAGAGAGGCTCAGGAGAACAATAGTTCTTTCTGAATAATGACACTCTTTTTTACCTTAATGCTTCCTAGAGGCTCATAAGGAAGGTGAGTAACACAAGAGTTGCTTGAAGAAAAACAACAAAAACTCTTCTTTATCCCCTTTGCATCTCTACCAGTAGAGATACCATTGGTTCTCCCTCCTGCATCTTAACCCAACCCCATAAGCGGTGGAGTCATTCCCTGCTAATGTTGACATTGCATCAGAGACTGACAGTAGTTGTGCATCCTTCCCACATTCCTGTTGTCGGAGTGCTGGAAAGATGACCCTGTATCGCTCATGGATACAGGAGCCAGAAACACCATCTCCTGTGACAAGACAGATTGCATGTCTGCATTGACGAGATGCGGTGGCAAAACCCTTCCCAAGAGATATGTGCCCCCCTCCC
Organism: Percina caprodes; assembly: GCA_013375575.1. Lineage (NCBI taxonomy): Eukaryota > Metazoa > Chordata > Actinopteri > Perciformes > Percidae > Percina > Percina caprodes. The sequence goes on from JABXJD010000013.1 coordinate 1,141,611, forward strand.
CCCACTTGAGGTCATCATCGCTGGTGAAAAGGTCCTTGCTGAGGGCAACATTCAGTGCCAGAGGTCGGTTGTAGATTGAAGCAGTTGGAGGAGGAGACCACTGGGGCTAACGTGTGTGTGTGTGTGTGTGTGTGTGTGTGTGTGTGTGTGTGTGTGTGTGTGTGTGTGTGTGTGTGTGTGTGTGTGTGTGTGTGTGTGTGTGTGTGTGTGTGTGTGTGTGTGTAGGCAGCGCAGAGTGGCGGACACAAGACTCTTCTGTACGGACATGCCATCCTCCTGCGGCATTCCTTCAGCTCTATGGTAAGTGATCACGCACAATCAATGTGTCATCATCGAAAAAAAATGATCAAGGTCTTCTGCAGAGAAGTGTGTGTGACAGTGCTATCCTGTGTGTTTTGATGTGTTCGTTGACCACAGTATCTGGCCTGTTTGAAGACATCACGATCACAGACAGATAAGCTTTCCTTTGATGTCGGTCTGCAGGAGGATTCAACAGGTAAAAAAAGAAAAAGATCTGTGCAGTTTGCTTTTATCCACCTCTTTTTCCTCTTTCATTCTAGCTGTCTCTGTCTCTATTTGTCTGTCCCTGTCTTTTTCCAGTTTCCCTCTGTTTGGTTCTTTCACTCTGTCTAGCTCTCTCTCTGCTGTCTGCAAGCTCCCTTCTCTTTATCCCTCCCTCTCTGTTCACAAGTGTCTGTTTTCTCAGTTAATATTCCCTGTGGAGCACTGTAGACATACAGTGTGGTTCTTTTGTCAGTGCTGATTACATCTCTGTTGCACATTTGCATTATTATTTATTTCATACTATGCACCGGATGATCAGTCACCTCAATATAACTTAAAAGAGTGTTGCCATGGTGCATCCAAATACATCCAAGTTCTCATGTCTACCTTCTCTCCCCTTATTGCATTATTAGTAATTACAGATGACATTCGGGCAGCGGCAATGTGGTGCTCTCTAAACTGTTCACTATAGCTGGTTGTTTAAAATATGGAGACAGCGTACAGTATATGTATGCAGCTACCATATTTTAACCCACTTTAGTTTAGAAAGCATATATGTGTGTGCGTGTGTGTGTGTACATATACTTTGTGCATATATATATATATATATATATATATATATATATATATAATTTAAAAAAAAATGTGTCTGTGTATCATTTTAGGGGAGGCCTGTTGGTGGACGATCCACCCTGCCTCCAAACAGAGATCTGAAGGAGAGAAAGTGCGGATCGGCGATGACCTCATCCTCGTCAGTGTGTCCTCAGAGCGATACCTTGTAAGTTCATTGTTTGCTGTTTGATCCTTAAGCTGTGTGTGTGTGTGTGTGTTGTGTGTGTGAGTGTGTCATATAGAGGTGAACATCAACTCTTCTTGAAATGTGACAAAATTTCAGATTATTCCAATCCTGTTACCAAACTTTCCCCATGACTTCTCTCCAACATGAGGCTGTAATGTAAAAGCATTTTCCCTTCTAGATAACTGCAAGGCTGCTAACATTTACATTAAGCAAAATTTGATCTGAACTGGATGTGTCTGGTTTGGTGGATTAGGATTTCTTCAGAATGCTGCCAGTGCCATATCCCACCGCCATCAATAATGATTATGTTCCTATTGCACTGCTGAACTGACCTTTTCAGCAATAGGCTGCTTCTTTGACTATTATGCCTTCCTGCCCTGTAAGATCAGCATCATAGCACTGTGCGATGTTAACCCTGGGAAACATGTCCCCTGTGATCCATGAAGTTGGTGACAGCAGCCAGCCTGTGTTTACCCCCCCATGGCAACAGGGGCAAAGCCAGATGACCACTATTGCCTTACAGTCACCAATGTCAATCTGGGAGTCTGTCCCAGCTGTCACCCACACAGTGGTATGTGGGGACAGCACCCAAGGACTGTGGAGGCACTCTGGAGAGGGAGGATGTTCAGGACACAGCTGCCACAAAGTTGTATTTTGGACACTAAATAACTGTGGAAAACACACACACACACACACACACACGGTAAATGGTTTCATTTATTTATTTATTTAAGCCAGAGTCTATCTTCTTACAGGTTTAATGTATTAAATTATTGTATTCGGTGGAACAAAAAAAGCCATGCAGGTATAGTAAAAAAAAACACTTTCCACCCGTCACTGGTGTTGATGTATGCAAATAAGTAAATGCTGCACTACATCTTTCACCTCTTTTCCTGCAGCACTTATCCATCTCCAATGGCAACATTCAGGTGGATGCCTCCTTCATGCAAACCCTGTGGAACGTCCATCCCATCTGCTCCGGTAGCAACATAGAAGAAGGTAGAGGCTACACAAAGTCCCAGCTTCCATTAATTCCTCACAATTCTTTCCACACGTTTGTCCATGATTCTATAGTATTGTTTAACTATATGTATATATTAATTAAAGGAGAGGGTGTAGGCTGTCAAATCAAAGTCAATTCTATCTCAAGATAGGATAGTGCAATTTTCCACTAATTGGTCAAGGATGATCCCCTAAACATTATAAAGACTTTAATTTTAAAGACTGTTTCAGAATTAAATGAAGCTTTTTCATTTGTTAAAAGCATCTTGTTAAACTGTTCTTTGAAACATCCAATCTAAAAGTATATTTTCTTTTTCTGCTGTGACCATTCCCAGATTTGTGGAAATCTCCTCGTCATGTTGAATTAGCTTGGATTTCTTTATTGAGAAATAGGAAAACGCCTTCTGAAGTCAGCATTAACATCTATGAGATGACAAGCATTTGCAGCGTCTCCTTATTTAAATCTAATGTCCTTCCTTCTCCATTAGGCTACCTTTTGGGTGGTCATGTGATGCGGCTGTTCCATGGACATGACGAGGTAGTGGCCATCCCAGGATCAGACCAGAGTGAAGAGCAGCAGAGGTGCGAAACACAGCAAGTGTTGAGCAAACTAGATTACGCTGCAGCATTAGGGGTCACCCTTTAGCGATGGCAGAGCAGTATGTAGCACAAGAGAGGCTAACTGACCTTGTGAGTTACCCATGGTTCCTCAGCTCCCACCTACTTTGCTTCATAAAGAATGCCTCTGACCAGCGTGGCACTCGTCTCACTGGGGGGAGCCAAAATGGCTGCCGTTTTATTTTTATCTACAGTATAGCTGCTTGTTGCCAACACAGTTAACGTAGGCTGCAGAAAAAAGGCACACTGGGCTCGAAGTGGGTCACAACAGCGGGCAAGGCCCATTCACGCTCAGCCAGGTGCCAGGATATGTGTGTTCCTCCAGGGCAAAAACACGCATACACACATGGTGTCTATTTTTAGAGCAGATCATGGCAAAAATGGAGGTGGGATTAGATTTTATTTTCCCGCTTTGGATTTTCTTCTATTGTTCTTGAAATTCAACAGAAGGAGCACGCTGTTTAGAGGTCTTACATTTTTTCTGGGGCAGATCAAACACACTCCAAGCTGTCAGCGGGGGGGAGATTTATTTTATCTTTGGACCCAGTCACCCAACTGATAGACAGTGTAGCTGTGGGTTATCAGGGCGCACATGTCTGTGTTTGAAGGATGTGATGCTTTAGTCAGCAGAGTAAATACAGGAAAGTGTGTGTGCATTTTTATGTGTACAAACACATCCTTCTAGTGAATATCAGTGTAACAAATGAGAGTAAAGAGTGATGTTCTTTCGAAGCAGGATGAATGACCTTGACAGTATCAGTGGTGGCTAGACATTTAAAGTGTTCACAGAAAGACAACCCACTCATGCTTCTCTGGCATCCCCAGGATAGTCAACTATGAGACAGGTAAAGCCGGTGCCAAGGCCAGGTCCTTGTGGAGGCTGGAGCCGCTCCGCATCAGGTGGGTTGTGTTTCACATGATCTTTATCTATTTCTTTCCTTCCTGTTTCTCACAACCTATTTTATTCTTTTTTTTTTATCATTTTCCACCATTCTCATTTTTCCATCCCACCTGTTTCTTTGTATCTGCTGTTTTGTCTTTCTATTTTTTTTCTCTCCCCACCCATTTGTCCTTTCCTCCCTCTCCTTACCTATGATTTAATGCTGCACTGTGGCCTCTCTGTCGCTTTATTTCACTGTTCCCCCCCTATTTCTTTTTTCTTCTGTCGCTTTCCCTTTCTCTGTTGACTCTTTGATCCTGGCTATTTCACAGCCTCAAAAGCAATGCAGCCTTTCCTTTTATTCATTTCAAATCTTGTGTCAAATGTTATATTTGTCACATTTACAATGTTTTTCACCGGGATTTGTTTTGAATTTCTTGAACAGAAACAAAGTGCATAATTCGAGAAATGTTCATCAATCTACTAATTATTCTACCCCATGGCATGCTAGATAATTAACAGCTGGCAGCAATGTTTGGATCAACTAATTAGCAGATATAAGGCTTCCTGGGCTTATTTTAATGCACCTTTGTCTCCTTGTATGTTTGCATGTGTGCTTCATTTTAATGTGTGGGTGCGATCTTGACAGCTGGAGTGGGAGCCACATCCGCTGGGGCCAGCCCTTCCGACTGCGCCACCTGACCACCGGTCACTACTTGGCCCTGACTGATGATAGGGGGTTGGTGCTGCAGGACCGGGAGAGATCAGACACCATTGCCACCGCCTTCTGCTTCAGAGCCTCTAAGGTTAGGATACATACGCACACAGATACAAGGGCACAAAATGTCTTCACTTGACTCTGCCGCTGTTCCTCAAGGTGACCTGTGTCACATGTGGTCAATCACACACCTCATCATTACACACCACCTGAAATAAGTTACAAAGGATCACCTCTAAACTTTTACAAATGAACAGCCCACTCCTCTTGAACTGGAAAATCACCATTTTTCAAGGACAATGAAATCTACAAGAATTATTAGAGCAGTGAAAGCTATACCATCAAGGTTGATTTAGCTGCTCTTGGTGACTCTGGCTTAACCGTCCAATTAGCCATACTCTGTGTAATGGAGTTTCTAGATATGGCCAGTGATTGTCAGCAAATTAGTGACCCTGCCAATGTGTTTTCAAAGCATGAATATAAGTGAAGTCATTTATCACTTAAGTCCTCATGTCGATTAGGGGTCGCAGTTATATCTGATCCTAGCAAAGCAAAAACAATTATCCTACTATGATAGATGGAGCCATAAACAGCAGATGCAGTTGACATTTGGTTGGTGGTTGATTAAGAACAGATCTGCATGCAGTGTGTCTGAATGTGCATGTTGTGTATTGTGCCAGCACGCTCCACACTGACAACTTTGACATTTTCTCCTCCCCTTTGCAGGAAAAGCTGGAGCAGAGCCCCAAGCGGGACATTGAGGGCATGGGGGTGGCAGAGATTAAATACGGGGACTCGCTTTGTTTCATCATGCACATGGCTACGGGACTCTGGCTCTCCTACCAGGCACCTGATGTCAAATCTGCTCGTCTGGGTCCCCTCAAGAGACGAGTGAGTGGAGACAGTGCACTGTTTCGTCTTCAGATGCAAAGCACATCTAAAAACAAACAACATTAATAAATAAATGACATTCCTTGGAGCAAATAATTATTTTGAAGGTAATGAGTTGACTGAGTAAGATTATTGTTCATTAGTTTGTATCTCTGCCTCAGCTAAATATAAACCTTGTCCCTTGGCTATTGTGGCAGAAGTGATAGAGGTGTGTGCGCGATAATATGCGTGACAATGTTTCCTCCATGTAAACACAGCCAGATAGCCTGTAGCGTCAGCACCTGTGTTCCAGACATTGTGGCTAAGTTCTGGCTCCCGACGGCTGGTCACTTTCTCTCCACTAAATAACTTCCTCTTCCTTTTTTGATCTTTTTTCCCCTCTTTCCCTATATCATCTCATGGAAGTGTCTCACAATCTTTCTCTTCCTGTCTGCCCTGTCAAGGCGTGCCTACATTCTGAAGGTCACATGGATGACGGGTTGACCTTGCAGCGCTGTCAACACGAGGAGTCCCGTGCTGCACGAATCATCCGCAACACCACATTACTTTTCAACCGATTTATCAGGTATGCCAAATATGACAGTAACACTGCTGTTCCTCACTAACAGACACACTGACGTGATCACACAAATTGCCCAATTAAACCAAATTACAGTCCACATTTGTCTTGAGCAATTTTATTAGGCTAATTTGCAAAATGTCCTGTCATTGGTACAAGTTGCGTAATCGTTCCACTGATAATGATGATGGAGCATAATTAATAGAGATGATAAAACAAAGAATCCCCCAACTGCACAACATCACACACACAGATGAATCCTACAAACCAGACATCTCAAAGCCCCACAGACTCACACAGTCCACACAAAAGTGATAGAACTTCCCTACAGATTGTGAACGCACCCAGTGGGGAGTTGTGAGTTTTGACTGAGTGGGATGCCAAAGCCTTAGACAGCTCACTCAGTGGTCCAGTCATGTGTTTCCAAATGGCAAATATTGCAGCGGCGTCACGGCTATGCACTGCCAGCTATAAAGAAGGGAGTCGTGGAGCACATAAGTGGATGCTTCCAGCGCCCTTATTTGTTATCACACGGCCCGCTGTCTACTGGGTTGGGCTCATGGGGCACTAATGGCGGGAACATGTGAGAGTCTGTCAGCCTCCCCCCGCGGCATTGACACACACATCTCTGCTCACGCCTCCCACGAGTACAACAGGAGCTATTTTTAGCGGGCCAGCGGAAATCAGCATTTCAGCATGGATGAACCTGTGGGCTAAACATTGTGTTAGTCATCACAGCCTCCCTGCAAGTCTGCTCCGTCTCCCAATTAGACTGTCTATACCAGGCATTATTGCATTTCTGATGAATGGGGGTATTTTGAAAACTATGCATGATCACAAACGTAAATAGGGATTGCTTTTCTGTCTGAATGTTGTGATGTGTTGACGTTTTCTGTGCCCTCTTTCTCTGTCTCTCTGTCTCCCTCTTTCTCTCCCTCCAAGAGACCTGGATTGTCTGGGTATTAAGAATAGGGCACTGGTCGTGCTGCCTGTTGAGGAGGTGCTCCAAACCCTCAATGACCTCATCACATATTTCCAGCTTCCTGATGCTGAGCTGGAGCATGAAGAGAGGCAGATCAAGCTGCGCTCGCTTAAGAACCGGCAGAACCTTTTCAAACAGGAAGTACGTTTCACCATAAAGGAAGGCGCATCAAACCAACAGTCTATGAAACATCAATTAATACCACAGTGAGCTGTTCTAAACCCCTTGGACAAAATAGTTTGACTTGTGATTGAGGCAATTTCAGTAAGTGACTGCACATATGGGTGAGCCGAGAGCAGCGGCAAACTTACAAAAGACAAAGTATGTGAAGGGCTAAAGCAATTGCATTGGTTTCAATGCCATCTTGTATTTGGAGGCATTGCATTTGAAAGTGTCAGCAGTTCTGGTGTTATAAGTTTTCCCAAGGCTGGCGCCGAGAGCACTGAAGCTTTCTGCTAAGCCTCTTGGACCTAAATTGCGATCATCAATTACGAAATGTCAGATGCCTTACTAAGGGTGCCTATGATGTCAACTATCCACACTCCCCTTAACCTTTACAAGCTACAACAATGTGTCACCATATCCTCAAGCCAACATAAACGAATGTGTATTAGCTAACTAATATAAATGTGCATTTCTGGTGGTTTCAGTATTTGCAAATCATGCATATTTCAGCATTTCATTTAATCTTATTTACCCGTCTTTCTATGATAATATACCAAAGCGGCACATCTCTGTCCCACCCCTAATGTATTATATTTAGAAGGTTAATTTTTCACTGCAGACAGCTGACTCATGATTTTCCCTAGCATTATAAATCATCAGCAATTTCCATTTTGTCTTTTTACGGCGCCCATTTAGCATATATGATCACTATAGATATTTCGCTGTGGTATAAATCACCATGACACAACCATCAAATTGGACATGAGAGAGCCATAGGGCTGCATTCAGGATGGTTGACTAATTGAATGCTGCAGAAAAAGAGCTCACCAAATTAAGTTGTCATACTAATGAGAGCTTATTATTTGAACGATATGTATTTTAATAGGGGATGTCAGTGTAAAATACATGTATTTCATATTTATGTTTTTTTGTTGTTGTGGTTCTGTCATGTTCACATATTTGATCACTGTGTATTTCGTAGGGTATGCTGACTCTGGTGTCCAACTGTATCGATCGTCTCAACCTCTACAACAGTGCTGCCCACTTTGGTGAGTGTGCGGGGTCGGAGGCCGGAGCAGCCTGGAAAGACATTCTAAACCTGCTGTATGAGCTGCTGGGTAAGTTGTCTGTTTAATACACACACACACACACACACACACAAACCAATCACAGATATGAGAGTTGTTGTTTGAAGGTTTGGTAGTTGCAGTGGTCATTTATAGACGCCTCACAGTGGAAGATTGTATTCTCAGGTTTCCATAATTTAACTTA
>JABXJD010000013.1:1155000-1240000 GCA_013375575.1 Percina caprodes
AGACAAATTGACTCCCTGAAATTCCTTGATGATGAATGAGCTATACAGAAGTACAGGCAGATGAGACACAAACAAGCCTATATACACACATACACACAATCATCCTGGTCCAAATGTATTAATCCTCAAAGTCTTGAGATTGGACACAGATAAAATAGGACGGCTTCATGTTCTGTTGCCATGGTGACCACAAATAGTGTGAGTGACAAGACTTTCAAATGGTATTTCAAGCTTCAGCACTCTGCCCATGATTCCATGATTGACTCTGACTTTGTAGAGCAAAGCAGCATTTTGTAATAACAGCTTTCACTCTTTGAAGCACAGATAGTCATGACACCAAGAGACTGGTCTGATTTGATTTGTTCATGTAAGTTATTTGAAATCCATATTGCGTGATGAAAATATATTCTCAAAAAGAAATACAATACCCAGCAGTGGAAGGGGAATCAGGGTGGACTCGACTATGTTCCACAAAGTGTTGAAGCAACGTGTCCTGAGTTAATTAATCTTTGGTGCCTGTTTAGACTTTGTCAGTCAACAAGTCTATGGCCATGCTAGCAGCTCTGTGAGGACGTACTTTGGAACAGTGGTGCTTTGAGCTAAATGCTAACATCAGCATGCTGATGCTTACATTGACAATGCTGATGTTTAAGGATATGTTAGTTTTAGTGTTTAGTTTAGTGTGTCAGCATGCTAACATTTGCAGTTTAGCATTAACACAAAGTACAGCGGGGGCTGAATGTCATTAGTTTTGCAGGTATTTAATTATAAACCGAAGGGTGGGACAAGTTAAAATTGATGATTGTGCTAGATTGTGCTAGAATAGGCAGGGGATCACCAAAGTTAGTACAGTTCATCCTAAGCGGGATTCTAAATGCCTGTAGCTAATTTCATGTCAGTCAATCCAGCAATTGTTGAGACATTTCAATTAGAGTAAATGTTCAGTATTTCATACACAATGTGCCAGCTTATAGCCACATTTGTGTGGGTAATGACACCTCAGAGCTTGTACTTGAAATTGACCCAATGAACGGGGTGAACATCTCCACGGATTTAGATGTGCCAGAAAATGCCACACATGCCACACATCTTCACTGCTCAATAATTGAGAGCTACATTCAGAATGGGCTTGGTTGCGTCACCACTACTACTTGAGTAGCTATTTCGGGCGGCCTCAGGAGAGCCTCTTTACAGTGATGGCATGTGACGTTTTTTCTGTCTCGGAGCTAAACTTGTTTCTGTTAGAGCAGAGGCGGGAACAGATTGAAGTGGATTTAGAGGAGAAACAGCATTACAGTTAGCTGCATTTTCTTTTCACTGGCTGCTTCTTTCATAAATAGCTGATTACCGTGTATGATTAGATATATAAATTATCATATGTGAATTATATTATACATATAACCCACCCCCTTCACCGCGTAAATTAAAAAAAGAAAATCTCCTACAATTGTAGTGTGTAGAATAATAATTTAATAATGTTATGTCGTCAGGGTGCGTTTCCTGTTGGGTGGCCGACATGGTGACTTTAAGTTCCTGCCTCCGTCAAGTTACGCCCCGTGTTATGAAGCTCTGCTGCCGAAAGAGAAGATGAAGGTGGAGCCGGTGAAAGAGTACAAGAGGGATGTGAATGGAGTCCGAGATCTGCTTGGCACCACACAGTTCATGTCACAGGCCTCCTTCATCCCCACACCTGTTGAAACTAGCCAGGTAAACTAACAGGAGAAGAATAGACAAACATGTAAATAATCCTCTCACTGTTTAACCTTTTTCATTGAGGTTCATACTTTGCCTGTTTCCTCAGATTGTTATGCCGCCTCATTTAGAGAAGGTTCGAGACAAGCTTGCTGAGAACATCCACGAACTGTGGGGCATGAATAAAATTGAGCTGGGTTGGTCGTATGGCAAGGTGAGAAATGCTGATTCCTTTTCTTTTATAATACTCTTAGAACAAAATCATCACTCTGGATCGAAAGATTAAAAAAAATAATAGCATAACCCCTACATTTTGCCATGTTTGTGGAGAAATAAACATCACAATTACACATTTTCTAAACAATTCTAAGTTAAAACAGATTTAAATGCATTAGTTGTTGGTAGTGTCAGAATTGAATCATCAAAAGCCTGTACGTCATCTTGCTTTCTCTTTTATAATTTGCGGTTCACACCAAAAAGAGGGTAAGTGGAAAGAAAACTCTCATTTTCCATGTCTGATGCTTTTCATACCATTCATTTAGATGCATACTTCCAGTTTGTTTGTAGTTAGCATAGTCATTGTGGCCGTCTTTTAGTAGAAGTCATGACTTACAAAGTGTTGTTTCACCAAAGGGCAGAACAGGGTGTTCAGAGCAACAATAAACCATGAGGAAAGTGGGAATTTTATTATCTCTTCATTTAGTTTTTCCTATTTTAAAAGAAGTTTAATTGATTCTTTAAATACATAATGCTTTCCAAATGTAAATCCAAAGGTCGCTTTTATGATGCAGTTATAATTTGACATTTTGGGAAAAATTATGTTTTTATGCTAAGAGTTATATGTTAGATCAATATCACTTTCTTTGCTTATCTTAGGCTAGCATAAAGACTTGAAGTCGGGAAATACAGCTAGTTAACAGCAAACAAGCAAATTCCAGATTGGATGGTTTAAACAAATGGGTGTGGATAGACTGAGTGATTGACATCTCCCCGAGTCCATTAACAGAGTTAATGTTGTTGCACCTGTTATGGCGGGACAAAGGACACCTTTGTCATTCAAATTAGTAGAAAGATTTTGTGACCTAATAAGTTCCCATCAAAGCTCCGGCCCACCTTCAACCTGAAAAAAGTCTAATCAGCCATAATAACTGAAAACATCTGTGTCAGGCTTTAATTAGTGAGTTTTAGGGACCTCCTTTTGGAAAGGAGTCTAGCTGTTTCCCACTGCTGCTAGTTTTTATGCTAAGCTAACCGTCTTCTGGTTCTCTTGACAAGAAAATGAATGTGTATTTCCCAAAATATCCAAATACTTATATTCTAAGTATGAGTAAACACAGCTGCACCTACACCTACTGTATATTTTAAATATAAGTTGAAAACAGTCAAAATTATTATTTTGAATTGCCAAACCAAATAGTTTAATGTCATTATACCTGCAATGTATACCGTCAATAACATTAACACTTTATCATTTTTGTGAAGATTGATGACTTTCTTGGTTTATTGTATATTGGCTAAAGGATAACACATAAGTGACCTGTTTTGCCCTTTAAAGGAACAGATGACAACACAGACAACAATATGGAACACAGCTCTTATGTCTATAATACAAACGTATAACGGAATCCTCCCCATATTACCGCCCGCTTCATCCTTTTCCGGTACCTCAACAGAATCTTTAATTTAACATTAGCATATTATTGTTAAGATGTTTTTATTTTTTCAAGCCCAGAGGGTCAGAGGCAAAAGTGTGTCACATAGTGAGATATGGCCATGGTGCACATAGTATTAGATGTACAGAGATTTTGAATGTGGCTACGCTGCAGGTCATTTATTGTGATTTATTACAGCAGCATTAACAGTAGACATCCTACAGCAAAGCTAATAAGCAAAGTGTTGTTTGTTTCTTTGCCCCGATTGCATAAAAAAAAATTTGTTCCACAAATGTAATTCTGTAAAATGAAGAACTGCCAGAGAAGAGATTTCTCACAGAGTTCTTGTACTATTTACAAAAGAGCTGACTGGTGTTCATTGAACCCACACATACAGCTGCATATCTGTACGCAGCCCTGCATGTTTTCTTGGTAAACATCCGCCATTGCCATGCCGCCTTCTCTAAGCAGCATTGCCAAAGGGATTATTTGGCATACAGTGCAGCCTCGAGAGAGGCATTACACCATCACTTGGTATTCCAGTCGTACACCTTTCTATCGCCACCAAGAAAACATGCTTCCTTATTCCTCTTTCATAACATGTTCACTACAGTAGACTGGCTTATCACTGTAAGCAGTAGCCCCCTTATTTAAACCACATTTTCCTCTCCTTGTTGGTTCACAATGACTTACAAGGCTGTGTGTTTCATATGCATATATTTAGTCAACTTTCCCACATAATGTACAGACAAATGGAGTAACTGTGGACAAAAGTTCCAGACAACAAAAAGGAAGTTGAAATAGGATTTCTGTGACTTTTCTTTTTTCTAATAGATAAGGGATGATAATAAGCGGCAGCATCCGTGCCTGGTGGATTTCTCCAAGCTGCCAGATACGGAAAAGAACTACAATCTACAGATGTCAACAGAAACTTTGAAGTATGTTGAACATTATGGATTCATTTTTTTTGTGGTACTTTTTGTTTTTGAAAAGAAGAAGACAGAGTGTATGATGGAGTCAAAAAGAGAAATAGATTCTTTACAAACAAACAAACAAAATACAAGATTACATTATTTTTTTGTTTTAACAGTTCATAAGCATTAATTAGGAGCATCACATACATTATATCACCTACAGTCTAAACCAAGGAGTACAAACTAATAAGGATAAAAATAAAGTGTCTGTAAGACAAGAATAAATGCACATATGCCTGTGGTCAGATATGACCCTCACTTAGAAGTTTCCATGTCCAGTGTCGCTTAACCAAACAAGTCTTTTTCCACTCATCAGGTGCTTTACATAAATGCTCTTTAGATGATACAGGAGAACGTTAAGGTTTGCTGTGAGTAATTTTGCTCTGGGGCACATGCAGAAACATCTGGGTGAGACTTATGGGTTTCTGAGTAACACCAAACTCATTTTTACTGTCACTTTGTCCTCTCACAAGGTGTGAAGAAAATGTGTCATTTCACACCCAGTGCATTCCCCTGGGTATTCTTTGACCCTTTTCTCCTGACAGATTAAGACACACACAATTTAACCCATCACTGCTCCTTTTGAACTCTCCCAACCCCTCAATCCCTACTGTTAGATCTACATGAACTGTCAAATAAATAAATGTCCAGGTGTGGGTTATACACAATCTGCATTTGGTCAACTCACTTTCTGCTGTTTGTTCTCACAGGACTCTGCTGGCATTGGGCTGTCGTGTAGTTCAGGTCAATCCAAATGCTGAGGGCTCCCTCAAAAAGATAAAACTCCCTAAGAAGTAAGTATGCATACCTAACTGTACTGTACAAAGTCCATCAAATCACACATTTCTTATTTAAATGTAGCTCAGTTCTGTCTCTAGTTACCGATTGTGATTGTGCCAACAATTAGTCAATGAAAGAATAATAAGAGACTTGCAGAGAAAGGCTATTTATATTTCAACCATCAATTGAAACATATCATGAATTTTGGTTTTCCTACAGTAAGAGCTAAGATTAAAAATGGTGAATCAAAAGGTGTGTAAACCCAGGAAAAAAAATGATATATGTTAATATAGTGTATGTGCTGACATAACAATTCAGGCTATACATGTGGGTAGTACTAGTCCTGGTGGATTTACCTTATATTACTTCCATAACCTTTTTCATTTTCTTTTGTTCCTGTAGCTACATGATGTCCAATGGTTATAAGCCGACTCCTCTGGACCTGTCTGACATAAAACTGACTCCAGGTCAGGAGCTGCTGGTGGACAAACTGGCAGAGAATGCACACAATGTGTGGGCCAAGGACCGCATCAAACAGGGATGGACCTATGGTATTCAGCAGGTACGCTGCATGTACTCATACACACTATGCTGGGACCAAAACAAACTCAAAATCTCACCTTAAAAAGCCCCCCGAGATGCTTGTTGAGGCAGCTTTCTCCTCTGTGTCCAGCTTTGCTGCTGTATTTTTTATGTGCACAGTTTCTCCTTCATGGTTCATTAATTCACCTCCCATACAGTCTCTACTTTACCAGCGCATATGTCAGACGGTTTGTTTAGTCTGACATTTCCTGGCTATTTGTCATTACTCAATACACAGGAAAAGGGCAACAAGACACATAAGACATTGTCCAGTACACACTCCATACAGCACGTCTCTTCTCATCTGTTGAACAAATAACTGCTGAAAGTGAATTCACTGACTGCTAACTTTTGTTTATCATTTTTATTTCATATCAGTGAAATTGGATGTAACACAGTCCTCTTGAATCAGTTATTTTCCACTGCAATTTTCTTCTGTGATGTGATGTAGGTGTCATCTCCGTGGAAACTATATACTAATAGTCTGTTTGCTTTTCATTTAAAAGCATTAATCTACAGCATATATTGAGAAATAATTTGACACGCCATGCAAGTGTAATTATTCTTCCCACATTAAGTGAATGAAGGCTCATTTATTTTGCTAATAGTGTGGAAAAAGAGGCTTACTGTATGAAAGCTGGAACCTGAACTTGAGTAAGAGTGAAGAGTTCTGAAATCACGTATTGATTCAGAGGAATCAGCAAATATTTAATTTAGAAGACACATAATGTTATTAACTGTCCATTTTTCCATTTGTTTGTCCCTGCCCTGCAACCCACATGTCAGTTTGCACAAGTACACACTTTGGCATATATCTTGAAAGCAGATGTTTGATGATATTTTCTGTGCAGTTTGTAGATTAGGGGTCGTAATAGTTTTTAACATGAGACTGGGTAACTGACCAGCTTTTTCATTTAAGCCCTTTAGTGATATCAGAGAAATCTTTCATGCCAGACCAAACAAACAGCCTGTGGTCTGCATAACCATTAAAGGATTTCAAATTAATTGCCACAAATCTGCTGAAGTAGCATTGATACCATACTTCCATGTTTGCTCATCAAGCTCCAGTGGGAGAACTGCTATTGAAAATGACACAGTAAAATATAGAGGAAGTGATGGGCAGCAGAAGTGCAATGGCAATAAATGGACAATTAATTTCTCAGTTACAGGGTTTGACAGCACAGTTGTAACAAATGTGTGTTTGAGCGCGCCTACAGTACAATTTATGACATAACCAGGGATAGTTGGGGATGTTTTTCCTGCATAAAATCTTTTCTGACTGGTTCTCCTCTATGCAGGATCTGAAGAGTAAGCGTAACCCTCGCCTGGTTCCCTATGTTCTGCTGGATGAACGCACCAAGAAGTCAAACAGGGACAGCCTGCGGGAGGCCATACGCACTCTGATTGGCTATGGATACAACATTGAGCCCTCAGACCAGGAAGGCGGTGAGTCTGACTTATGGACTTATGCCTGTCTAAATGCACAGACGTTCAGTCCTGTAAAAGTATTCTGTCTCCCACTCCCTTTCAGTTGACAGTGAAAGAGAACAGTGTGTGTGTGAGTGTGAAATGATTGCCTTTAACCTCACCCAATGTTAGACTTTCACAATCAATGTTTCCATTATTGATTTCCTTATTTGTTGGAGGGGATTCTGCTGGTTTTGAAGCAGCAATCAACAACCTGTGGCTATCCCTTCCACCCTGTAGGACAAGTGGTTGAGCGACTGAGCATCGACAAGGTCCGCTTCTTCAGAGTGGAGAGAACGTACGCCGTGAAGACCGGGAAGTGGTACTTTGAATTTGAGGCTGTGACGGGAGGAGACATGAGAGTGGGCTGGGCCAGACCTGGATGTAAGCCAGATGTGGAGCTTGGCACGGATGAGCTCGCTTTTGTCTTTGATGGATACAGGGTAAGCTGTTAACTAAACCTAAATGAATCATGTATGTAGGGCCCTGCAAGTGCCAAAAACTCCAGCTGCGCCCTGGCCTGTGATGTTTAAGCCCTAGCCCATCACCAGCCTGACAAAGTGTGCAGTTTTTCAGCTTGAGCCAATACCAATGCCATCTCTCCGACATAGAATTGCTCTCGCATTTCGTAGTTGTATATAGGCACAATAAAAAGGAGATATGTTTAAGCTATAGTGCATAGTTTCTGTAAGTAATGACAACTAAACTGTCGTTCAGTGATCACTACGACACGGAGAATTAAAAAAAACATGATGGACTCTTCAAAAGAGGTGACTTCACTTGATTTTCAGCTCACGAAAGTCACCGGATGACACAATCTTCTTAAAACAGCCATACTGAGAAACACAGAGAGTTGTGCGGAGCTTATTTGGCAATGGCTTGAATGTATCGGACGTTCATTAATATCAAAGAGTTATGCACTAAAGCTTTAAATAAGCATAAATCTGACCTCAAACTTGTTCTGACGGACTTGCAGACATCTAATTTGGGGGTGTGATTCTTGTTGATTACGCCACAAAAAAATCTTATCAAGTCGTAAGGATTCAGTCCTGAAGTCTATTTTTTCAAACTTGGTGGGTTTGTAATAATGTATATTTAATATATTGTAATACGTTTATTTTTCTTTATACTATTGTTCCAACTTTGCCTTTTTCCTTTATTTGAATACTTTATGCTTGAAATTCCTAAAACGGATGAAAATAAAAATGATCTTCCTGCGTTACAAAAAATAACATACGTAAATAAAATAAAATACATTCTGTAATTGAGAATAAAAGACTTGAGATGAATATTTCTTAATACATATCCTATTATCTGCTCCTGTGTGTTTTATTTTACGTTTGTACATGTAGGGTCACTGTCTAAACATGGGCAGCCGTTTGTTCGGGCGGTGTTGGCATGCTGGGGACGTCGTGGGCTGTATGATCAACATGGAGGACAAGTCCATGATCTTCACCCTTAATGGAGAAATCCTCATCACCACCAAGGGCTCTGAACTGTGCTTCACTGACTTTGAAACTGAGGATGGTGAGAAAGTTTACATGTGGATAAGGATGTGTGTGGTACCAGAGCCAGTTATAGGTGATGTTAAGGCCATGGAGTGTCAGACGGATAAGGTGATGGTAGAACAAGTTGTTGTTCACTCATTTTTAAAAAAAAGCCTTCACTTGCAGAGCATTTACCTAGCATAACCATGCTGGGGGCATAAGTGGAAAGTAAGTGGCTCCCTGTAACAAAATCACCCTTATTTAATGTGTAACCTTCAAATTGCCTTATTGCAAAAACTGGATTGATTTTACCTCCCCTCCTGCTGTGTGTTCTTAGAGGCTATTTATGCTCTCCTCTTCCCTCTCCCTCTCTCAATTCCTCTGGCTGTCCTTCAGGATTCATTCCAGTGTGTAGTCTCGGTCTGGCTCAGGTGGGGCGGATGAATCTTGGGAAAGATGCCAGCACCTTCAAGTACTACACCATGTGCGGCCTTCAGGAAGGATTTGAACCCTTTGCTGTTAACATGAACCGAGAGGTCACCATGTGGTTCAGCAAGCGGCTACCTACTTTTGTCAATGTCCCAAAGGACCACAACCACATTGCAGTAAGAGCAAAAGCAGTGACATATTTGTTGGTAAAAATAACATAAATTGGTAACTGGATGAATGCAAGAACATTCTTCCCGTTTGCAGGTAACCAGGATTGACGGCACCATTGACAGCCCCCCATGTCTTAAAGTCACCCACAAGACATTTGGAACCCAGAACAGCAACACAGATATGGTATTTTGTCGACTCAGCATGCCGGTAGAATTCCACTCCTTCTTCAAATCAAGTCCTGTTGTAGACATGAACGGAGTCCACGAGGAAGATAACCTTAAAGTCAAACACAGGTACTAAAAGAAATCAGTAAAAATTTGTAAAAAATCATGAATGTACGCCATTGTAAAAGCAACTCATTCCAAAGTATTAAAATACGTGTTTATTTGCTGATCCACTTTTAGATTATTGACAGGTGGACCTTTCAAATTCAGTGTCAGTTAGTATGCAAATATTTGAAGAGATGCCGTAAGAGATGTTGGGTTTTATCCATGTTATATTAACCCAACTTAACCCAACATCTTAAAATCACAAGCTAATCAGAGCTTAAAGATTAAAAAATCTGTCACCTGGTTTGTTGATAATCACCTGTTTAATACGGTTTTTGATAGATATCCATTGAGATCAGCAAGGCACAGTGATGAAAGCAGACGAGTGGACTACAGCAGCATCACTACGGTATTAAGTCATTTTATTGTAGTACCATATGGTTGCAACACCTCCAGCGTTGGCTAACTCTTGCATGTGTCATTACAGTACTACTACTCGGTAAGGGTCTTCGCAGGTCAGGACCCTGCCGGCGTGTGGGTTGGATGGGTTACCCCGGATTACCATTACTATAGCAACAACTTCAGTCTCAGTAAAAACCGATCGGTCACTGTAACCCTGGGTGACGAGCGAGGACGAGTTCATGAGAGGTAAGACCTTTTTTTTTTTTTTTTTTTTAGGGAAACCCACTTCCTTCTGCATCAGTTTGAAGTTCTTTTCCTTGGAGTTCTTTACTTTAAAGTTGAATGATTTTTTACTTTAAACTGTTATGTGACTGATATTTGCACTTAATAGTGTGAAAAGAAGTAACTGCTACATCATGTGGGGTGGTGATGTGACCAGCGCTGCTCACAACTCCAGTCGCAGCAACGTGGACCTGGAGATTGGCTGTCTGATAGACCTGGCCACCGGCCTGGTGACATTCACTGTCAGTGGCAAGGAGATAACCACATCTTACCAGGTACTGAATACATACATACCCAAGACAGGCTCCAGTATGTCCAAAACTCTGCCGCCAGGGTCCTCACCCACACAAAGAGGTGGCTGCACATCACCCCAACACTGGCTCCCAATTAAGTCCTGCATCAATTATAAAATTCTCTCTCTCACCTACAAATCCCTCCATGCCCTGGCCCCACTGTACCGCTCCGACCTCTTTCATCCATACATCCCACCCCGAAACCTGCGGTCCTCAGACGCTGGCCTGCCTTCCATTCCCCAGACCAGACTCTGTACCTTTTTGGAGACAGAGCCTTCAGTGTTGCAGCCCCATCCCTCTGGAACACCCTCCCTGCACATATTCGAAATGCTACATGCCTGGACATTTAAAAAAACAAAAAAACCTCCTGAAACACCATTTGTTCATCACAGCCTACAACCTCCCTTAGTAAAGCCACTGTAATTCTGTAGTGTGTCCTTGGGTTTCATAAAATGCACTTTATGATGTGAAAAAAGGGAAAATTGGAAATGCAGCAGAAAACTTTTTTTAAATCTTGAATTTTTACTTTGTATGGACTTGCAGAATTTATAAAGTTAATTTTAAGCGTCCTCGTGATTTTGCCTGCTATTTGTTTGTGTCAATCCCCAGTAAATCTCATTACTAACATCCACTATGCTTTCTGTCAGTTGGCAGTTTATCCTGTTGACCTTGAGGTTAACTCATCATCTGTCTCTGCATATTTTCCCAACCGAGCTGTGACTGTGTCTGTATTGTTACATTTCAGATTTGGAATTTGTAGTCTTAGAACTAAATCTTAAAGAACCTTTGGAAGGGTATAATCTTCTTATGTTCTCCCACCGTCGCTGAAAGTGAAGGTGATGCTTTACCAGGCACTGAGTCATCCTGCCAGCCGACACTCTCAAGCGATCATGCACACACATGCTAAGCAGTGGAGTTCTTATGATGCAAAATTCAGCTGCTTTCTACCAATCATTCTCTGCTGCTTCTGAAGCTTTTGATGTGTACTTCCTGTTTGGACATGTTAGTAACTTGCTGCTCTTTTCTCTGCTCCAGGTGGAACCAAACACCAAGCTTTTCCCTGCTGTGTTTGTGCGACCCACTAGCCCTAACCTCTTCCAGTTCGAGCTGTCAAAGATCAAGGTGGAGTCCCCCTAACTGATCCAATTTTTACCGCTCACATTATGCTCATTTTCAATTTAACCTGTCCCGCAGTACCTTATGTTACCTCACAGAGATGCAGCCCCCACACAGGATTATACTGTAGGTCCACTAGGCTAATATTTTAGCTTGCTTATATCTGCACCAAAGATACTGAGAGCATTAACAACAGGATGAATACTTGTGTCAGTTGCTTAGAGGAGAGAAAAAAGAGAAGATTGTGTGACTAAGCAAGAAAGCTATCATTTATCAAATAAATGTGACAAATAACTCACAGATTGTGACTGTCTACTTCTTTAGATAAATAACGGCGCATTAGTTCCATCTGTTCAAAATGACTGTTGTTGACTGCTGTCTGTTTGAGCAGGCAGTTGTGTGTCTTTTTTAAACTGCCGCAAAAAGTAAGACTGTGGAGGTCAGGGTGGCAAATGAGTGTACAAAGCCTTGTTTGAAAATTTGGAATATTACTTTAATCACTCCCTCCATGTTCGGTTGCCCTCTCCAGAATGCCATGCCTCTGTCATCCGCCATTTTCAAAAGTGAACATAAGAACCCGGTGCCCCAGTGTCCACCCCGTCTATATGCCCAGACCATCAACGCCGTGCTGTGGAGCCGCATGCCCAACACCTTTCTCAAGGTGGAAACAGCCAGGGTCAACGAGAGACATGGCTGGGTCGTGCAGTGTGTGGAGCCCCTACAAATGTTGGCTGTACATATACCTGAGGAGAACAGGTGCGGTAAATGGCTTAGTGTGCTTATATGATGTATCTAATCAGTTGGATTTCAAAGGACATTGTATGTATCCTTGAAGTATAACAAATGTGCTCAATGCATTTTTTTCCTCATAAAACATTTGCAAAGCCATTTTTAGTATTTTTTAAAACCATTGTCGTAGCGCTTTGATTAAAGGGAGCCTTTAACGACCCTTATTGTATTGTAGGGTCTGTAGGGCTGGGTACTGAATTCAATGCTTATTAGGCACGTCCATATTGCCTCCTTAGTATCGAGTATTGCAGTCCAATTCAAAACCAAATTTCAATGCCTAATGAGTAAATCTCATCAGCATCAATGAGCCAATAAGCATGCAGCATGCTTCTACCAAGATCTTATAATGCTGGTGATTGGTTGTCTAACATTACGCGTCATAGTGGCATGCAGTAAAAATATTACGTTACGCACAGAGACGGGGTTCATGTAGTAGGAGCTTAAAAATAAATAAAAGGATTTGTGTTGTAATGATTTATAAAATTTGAATCAAAAAAGTATTGTTCAGGAACCGGTATCAAAGTCACAGTATTGGTAATGGTACCAGTATCAAAAACCTTTTAACAACACCCAGCCCTACCAATCAGGCCTCTAAAGAGACTTAATCAGAACATCAGAATGTGTTCCTCTCCTGCTAATCCTCTCTCACTTCTTTTCAAAGGTGTGTCGACATCATGGAGCTGTCTGAGCAGGAAGACATGAGGAGGTTCCACTACCACACCCTGAAGCTCTACTGTGCCCTCTGCGCTCTAGGCAACACTCGTGTGGCCCACGCCCTCTGCAGCCACCTGGACCAATCACAGCTCTTATACACCATTGATAATCAATATCTGTCAGGCATGTTACGTGAGGGCTTCTACAATGTCCTGATCAGCACCCACCTGGAGACAGCAAAAGAAGCGCGACTCATGATGAAAGATGAGTTCATCATCCCCGTCACGGCTGAGACACGTTCCATTCGCCTTTTCTCGGATGCTTCCAAAAAGCACCTCCCACCAGGGGTGGGGCTTAGTACCTCCCTCAAACCCCGCCTAAACTTTGCTCCGCCATGTTTCATCAGCACCAAACGGGAGCAACATCTCTACAGTCCCCAAATCCCACTGGAAGCATTGAAGGAGAAATCAATTTCAATGTTGACAGAGGCTGTTCAGGGTGGTGGCCACCACATCCGAGATCCTGTGGGAGGAGGGGTGGAGTACCAATTTGTGCCAATCTTGAAACTCATCAGCACCTTGTTGACTATGGGTGTACTAGGTAGCGAGGACGTCCATAAG
The DNA here is from genome assembly GCA_013375575.1 of Percina caprodes. Lineage (NCBI taxonomy): Eukaryota > Metazoa > Chordata > Actinopteri > Perciformes > Percidae > Percina > Percina caprodes. The sequence goes on from JABXJD010000013.1 coordinate 1,168,660, forward strand.
ATCTTGCTGCTCATTGATCCAAATGTTTTCAGACAGACACGTGAGGAGGGGGCTACAGGGGCCACAGACAAAGAAGGACTTACAGGGGCAGAGGAGAAGGCAGTGGAAGCTGGAGAAGAGGAGGTCACCAAAGAGGCTAAACAGCCAATGAAAGGACTGCTGGAGAAGCGACTGCCTGAGCCAGTCAAACGACAGGTGATAATGAGCACATATGAACAGTTTTGCCATCATCTTATATTTGTTAAACCTTCATGTACACTATAGAAGGTAAATCACTAAAACCTGTAATATCAAACATCTCTATCTACAGTACACTCACATACTCAATACCTGCACCACAGTAATAGATCCATTCAGAAGTCAAATATGAAATAATTCTGAACTGAACAATTAAACAAATTATCTTTAATAAGTGGGGTAATATGATGCCATAAGGCTGTTTGTATGTATTCCTAACAGAGTTGCTCATAACAGCTAAATCCAGATGTACAACAGTGAAACAACTGTAGTTGTTGTCCGTCTCCTCCCCTTGTCTGTTCCCCAGATGTGTGAGCTGCTTCACTATTTCTGCGACTGCGAGCTGAAGCACCGCATTGAGGCCATCGTGTCTTTCTCTGACACCTTTGTGTCCAAGCTGCAGTACAACCAGAAGTTCCGCTACAATGAGCTGATGCTGGCACTCAACATGTCTGCTGCTGTTACCGCAAAGAAGACCAAAGAGTTCAGATCACCCCCTCAAGAACAGGTGAGATTAGGGCCATAGTCACTGCAGGGCTGCTGGGTAGGAAGTAAAAGTTGTTGGAAACACTGATGTACAAATATGTATAAACTAACTCAGGGTGTGGACAGATTGGACTCCCACACAAGGTGTCCCACACCGGTTGGTGAAACAAAGCTAACTAGAGAGTGGGGAAGATGTCAGTAAATCACAGTCTGCAAAAACACACTAACTCCTGAGAGAATCTCTAATTATTTTCTCTGGTGTCAAAATGTTGGTGACCAATGATCGATGCTAACAACTGACAAGAGTGAAACAGCATCCACACTGCCTACCCTGTACTGTCATGAAAACCGCATCATTTACTCTTATGTGTAACGAGATGTAAATTTTTAACTGAAACAGTGTACTTCTGCTTCTTTAAGGTGAAGTCTTTGCTAAGACTGGTATAGACAATCACTCCACACTAGGGGGAATGTACGGTAATATCTCTCTTCACCTGTTCACAGTAGAGTTGTGACATATTTATGCCAGCAATTTCACAACAATTCTCACCTCTGTTCATGTGTTACGGACGACTCTTGTGTTTTCGCCATGTGAGCTTATTGATGCTTATGTGACCTAAAGGTGCAAATCAGCCACAGAGGGTAAATGGCAGGAAGTGTGCATCAATTAGAGCTGATGAATCTTACAATAAAGTATCATTATGCATTAAATGATGCATGAAACTGTCTAATTCAGAGGAAGCTGTTATGTAACTTCTGTAATTTTCCCACATACATTGCAAATTTCTCTCCCCACCCTCAGATTTCCTTTTTAGTTTTCATAATGTCAAAATTCCCTCGTTTTGGTTTCAAATTGCATGAGAGCTGAGAGCTGCTCCAAATATTTTAAGCATTCTCTTTGTGTGTGTTGAACAAAGCCTCAAGGCGCCTTCATCCTTCTTTCCTGTGGTGTCATTGCTCCAGTGAGCGTGAGCACACACACACATACAGTATCCCTTTCGGGTCATAGCTGGAGATGGGAGTTAAGCACTTCAAAGCTACTTTAATGACTTGTCATGGTGTCCTTTGGTCTGTGAGTGCCGAGGGAGAATTAGCCACTTAAGCGATTTTTTTCTTTTTCTGTGAATCCTACAATGAGCTCACAACAGGTTCAGATTGCTTTTGAAACTAAAGTACCAGACATTGTTTATGCATGTAAATGTCTGCTCTTAATGTTTCATACTTTAGATCAACATGCTGCTGACCTTCAGTGTGGGCGAGGACTGTCCGTGTCCAACAGACATCCAGGAGGAACTGTATGATTTTCACAACCAGCTCCAGCTCCACTGTGGTAAGATGCAGGTCTTGGAAAAAACTTTTATGAGCTGCTTTATTGGTTATCTTCATCATGAAACATGCATTATTGTATTTAACTTGATACAATTATCTTATATTGCTTAGATTGATTGTCAAATTTTGTATAGATATTTTACAAAGGAGCATGAACTAGCAGTGTGGGTGGAAAATCAAAAAAAAAAATTATATATAAAAACATATAGAGATATGACTTTTCTATCTATTGCTTGGGCTGCCATTGCGTCAACATCAGCTAAACTGTTCCAGTGCTTGGTCTCAGAAATGCTCTCTTTTTCCCCTCTCTGCATCTCTCCCTATTTCCCAGCACAGGAGTTATAGTTCAGTGCCTCTCACATTGCTCTGACATTCTGATGTTTTGATAAATAATTGATTTGCCCAACCCTCCATGGTACAACCAATCTAATGGCAGTCTCAGCCATGCCACATAGCACTGACCTGACATGGCACCATCGACACCGAGAAAAAATAAGAGATGCACACCCAATGCTACACATCATACACATGACATGTCAGACAACCCGACACGAGGGCAGAGATATTGCTGTAATATACTTTGCGCTCCATGTACTGTATATAGCATGTCTGTTTTTGTTGTGCAGGAATCCCTATGGAGGAAGACGAATACGAGCAAGATACATCTATCAAAGGTCGCCTGCTGATGCTGGTGAACAAGATCAAAGGCCAGTCCCACAAAGCGGAGGAGCCCACAGAGAAGGCGCAAGCCGCACCATGTGAGGAAGTCACTGTTTTTGTTACTTCATAATAATAGTGATGCTGCGGTGTACCTGCTGCCTCAGTGTACCTGGGTGTGGCTGACAAACACATTTGACATATCTGATTGGCTGGAGGAGGGGGTTTAAATCTTTTTCATGCATGCATTGGCCCCCAATAAATTGATATTCTAAAAAGCATCCAATCGTAGCCTTGTTACTTTAGCAACATACTGAAACAGTAACAAAATCAGTAAGCAGTTAATCTCGCATTGCCAGACCTATCTCTACAGCGTGAGTAAAGTCTGGCTACAGCACAGATAAATTCTAGGTAGAGCTGAACAATTTGGGGAAAAAATTGAAATTGCGATTTTTCAGCCAGATATTGCAATGAGGATTCAATTTGGGATTATTATAAATTTAGCTTAAGTTCAATATTCACTGTGTAACAGATACATCTTGTCATGGAGCATTATAACATGAGACACTATCTTCTCCATATTCTTATGCAAGGATGAGAACATATATATGAATTGCCAGCAGTAAGAGTTTTTCTTTTAATAAGCCTTACATTGAATTTTTGATATGTAACATTATTCCAGCATTAATCTTATGAAATAGTAATAATAAAAAGGAATAAGAAACCAAATGTTACACCAAACATTCAATTAAATATTGCACATTCAATTAATCGTGGTCTTCACAATTAGCTCAATGCATTTGATCAAATCTTGATTTTGATTTGGAAACGATTTATCTAGGAGAGGAGGAAAAACACATATATACATGGTACACATGTAATACATGTATCTCACATTTGAAAATAAAAACAAAATTAAATAAAATAACAAGGAAATAAAATAAAATAAAACCAATAAAAGGCAGCCAATAAAGAAACCAGCGCGGCATCCTCATACCCATTACATGCAGACTGTTAAACACAAATATAAACACACATATGTGTGCCTGCACATCTATAACAAGAGGAATTTTGACACACAGCAGCAGGGGAAGGCCAAAGCCGGACATCCAGCGATTTGCCGGATGCTTCTGGCTTGTCAGGCTTATCCTGGCAATGTACTTCCGTTGATCTAGACTAGTAAGCTGATAAAGCAGTTAAATTCCAAATATTCAAAACTTGCAAAGAAGTAGTGCCTTTGATATACTGCTTGTGCAAAATGTGTTACTTTCCCTTTAAAAGCATACGTTCTTACACACGTTATCCATTTACTTTCCACTACATCCAGCTTGTTTATGGTTTCACATCTTTTTTTACGAGCTCTCTGTCTGTATTCCTTGCTTAGAGGGATGTAAGAATTAAAAGCAGGAGCTCCTGTATTGCAGCTCTAGCACCCTCAGTTTTGCCTCTATTTGTCTGCTGGTGTCATGTGGACTGAGTCCCCGAGTGGCAGTCATTTCCATTTCAATTTCTTTTCAATTTCATTATGGTAATATTGAGCTGTGTGAAGGAGAGGCTCCAGAGTGAAGCTGCCCCGGCAAACCAGAGAGAGGAGCGATGAGAGGGAAAAAACATTGGTGATAAATCCACATCCTTTACCTGATTAAAGCCAAAGACACATAACCAACAGTATAAATACACATCAAGTTATATCTGATTTTCTATTTTAAGTATTACTCTATGTAAGAGGCCACCAATCAAGTGTCCAATTGCAAATTATTACTTAACTGTTAGAAAACACAGTCTACTTTGTTCTGTTGGCCTTCAGTAGAGACAGCAGTGGGTTACTTCAAACTGCTGTTCACTGTTGGTTCTTTCCAGTTTTATTAGCGCATGTCTCCATTTATGGCTGCAATTTGGCTCTTATATGTAACCTCTGTTGAGAATTAACCTTTTCTGGCAATAAAACAAGATGTGTGTATGCCTGTAATTGCATAGATAGGGACTAACTAACATTAAACAGGATATTATATTACTTCTGAAAACCCCTTTGAGAATCTATTAGAAATCTATCCATCCTGGTCTATTCTTAGAAGCAAAGCTGGCAACAGGAGGTGGCCAAGTTGCAGGTGGATACATTTGGGATGAAATGTGTGTTGCTGAAAGGCAATCTCTCCATTGGGATTTGGTGTGACCCTGACATGGAGCATATAGGACCATCACGCTGATCTCCAAGGAGCAAGGCTGGATGAAAATAGAGGAGTGTGTATTTCTCAATAAAAGAGTGCTTTTGGTGGTGGTGGCCTCTGTGGGCGGTTGTGTGCCGGCTGATTGATTAGAAGGCTGGTTTGTGGTAGCAGCTGCAGTTCAGGAGCATCACATCTACTTCTAACAGCTGGAGGCATCAGAAAGGGAGTGGAATGATTCAGAATATCTGTGAGATAATTTTCTTATCTGCAAAAAAAAAATTTCCAATCATTTTGTGTTTTATATATACTGTATGTTGGGGGTAAAGCTTGTAATTCTTCTTTTGCATAATAGTATGTTTAGTATGTTCCCTAACATCTGCTAGTTAGCACTAAACAAAAAGTACAACTGAGGCTAATGGGAACGTCATTAGTTTTGCAGGTATTTGGTCATAAAACACTGCTATTGCATGTTTAGTGATGACCTAATTTTTGTTTCTTTTTATTTTGTTTGGAATTGTATGTTTTTTCTTTGTAGGCACATCATTTGTTAGTTAGTTAATGTGACAGTTGGTATATATTTTGAAAATAAAATCTTATAGAAGAAGAGGGTTTGCCAGGAGGCATGAGGATGGCCAGAGTGAAGATGACATGATATATTCTGTAGTGTTACCCCAGCCATAACTTCTCCTTGCACAGTGAGACCCTGAAGATACAAAAGGCGCTGTCGTCTTTGCCATTATTTCACAGGAATGAAGTAAGAGGAGCGTAGATGTTGTTCTCCTCCTCTGATGAATGGCTTATCCTCCAAAAGTATTTAATGCTCAGACACGATGACTTGCCTTGATGGAAGGTTTGTGAGAGTATAGGGATTGTGTGTAAACTCTCACACTTTATAAAAAAAAAACCTGGCTTCCATCAATGGAACGGTAGACAGCTCTGTTTTTGTTTGTTGGGGTGTGCTAGAAGTGCTAGAAGGGTGTATTCAAGAGCCAAATAGACAGCAATGGAACAAGCAAGTATGTTTGATAGTGTGACAGAATAAGAGTGTGTTGTGTTGAGGTGTTGTGAAGCATCTTGGCTGAGAGGAAGAAATGTTGCTTCTCATTTTGGTGCAAGCTGCTGCTTCTGCCCTTTCTCTGAAACCCACGCAACTCTCAGTGGCAGGATCAGTTACTGCTGCTGGCTCCCCACCCATCAAGTCATGTACACACACACACACACACTTGCACTGATTGACAGCTTTATGTCAAATACTCTCTGGAAAACCAACTGATCCAATCAACCAAACAGACACAGGGGTTTTAAAAACACAATCACCTAATTGCAATACTTTTAAGGAAATCAATTGTGTATAAACAACTTCATCTTTTATGGTTCTAAATTGTTTAATTGATGTCTCCCTCTTCCCTCTTTGTGTATTTATTCCCCAAGAACAGACTCATAAATATATGTGCACACCATCTCAAACACACACATTTACACACACGCACACACACCCTATTAATCCAGTTTTAATGATGCCTTAAAGGTAACCCACATACGAGCTGTCCAGACAAATGTCCCTTTAACCACAGAAGCAGAATATTGTACTGTACAGAACTATTAATACCTTGTGAAATCTCTTCCGTTTCCCTTACCCCTTTATTCGTTACATAACAGAGCTTCCTTTTTGCTCCGCTGAAAATGTGCCTTTTCATGAATGAGCTTGTTTTCTTTTTATAGAAGAAAATAACTCTGACATTGTTGAAACACAGCTCATTACTTTTCCTTTAGAAGCTGGGGCTTGTAGAAGTGGCTGATACACGCATGCAGTCCTATTAGCTTGACTCAAGCCACACGAAAGACTTTGAAGGAGCTGTCAGTCTTTTTTTGTTCTGTGCTCAAGGTCTTATTTGCATCACAGAGTCAGTGTGGGAATGCAGCCTTTGAATTGATTGCTCAGGCATGGCTTAGAAAAGGGAGCATCCAGTCAAGTGGAGGCCTTTTTAACATCAGTTTAATGGGGCTTTATGTTTGATAAAGTGTCTGTGTGTTTAAACTGTCTTTGAACACATTCACAACAACTACTTACCTGTATAAGGCTTATACGTAAGTCACTATTATATTTAAAGCTTGTTTCGCTGCCCCAAAGAAAAATATTGCTGCTTTATTTGTTAAATTATGTAATTTTGATGAGGAGTATGACATGTGAAGTGACAGGTCCCTTGGCAGATGGCATTTCCATAAAAAACACTTTTAAGGATTAACTGATGTTACATAATATAATATTAAAGGGCAATTCCACTGGTTTTACATCTTACAATTTACAATTGTAATGCAAGATTCAGCGTTTTTGGACCAATAATCACGATATCTCAACAACTTTTTGATTATTCTTTACTTTTAAGTCTGTCTTATGTGCTCTAAGTCCACCAACTTAGGTAAACATGAAGTTTGTTCATAGAAAATACACTAATTGTCATGCAACAAGTTCCTTATGTCATATTTACCCATCTTTCTTGCCAGCTAATCTGAAGGAGCTGATCTCTCAGACGATGGTCAGCTGGGCCCAGGAGTGTCATGTCCTGGACTCAGAGCTGGTTCGCAAGATGTTCAGCCTACTGAGGAGGCAGTATGACAGCATCGGGGAGCTGCTCCGGGCCATGAGGAAGACTTACACAATCAGCGCTGCCTCCATCCAGGACACCATCAACCTCCTGGCCGCCCTCGGTCAGATCCGATCTTTGCTGTCTGTCCGTATGGGGAAAGAAGAGGAGAAGCTCATGATTGATGGACTTGCGTAGGTTCCTCAGAGGAGCCCTTCTTGTGTTATATATGTTATCTGCTACCCTTTTGTTCATATGTAAAAAATATATATACGTAAATATATTTTCTGGTTTTGCTATCCTTAGTTTCATGCTAGTTTGGCACACTACTAAAAATGCATTTGTGTTTTTAGTGAATATTAAGTATCCATATTGTCTTTTTTTCCCTCTCCAGTGACATCATGAACAACAAAGTCTTCTACCAGCACCCCAACCTAATGAGAATACTGGGCATGCATGAGACCGTTATGGAGGTCATGGTCAATGTGCTCGGAGGACACAAGTCCCAGGTTAAACAACTTCTACTTCTATATTTCTCTCTGCTTACAAAGGCCGTTAAAGAGGCCCCCAAACATTTCACTTCCTCGCCAAAATGAATGTTGGTCACTGAGACCAAGTTTTGTGTATTATCATATTTGTGCATTAATGTAGACATGGTCGGGACGCCTCGATAGCTCACCTGGTAGCATGTGCACCCCCATACAAAGGCTCAATCTTTGTCGCAGCGGCCGCATCTTCAACTCCGACCTTCAGCCCTTTGCTGCATGCCTCTCCCCCCTTTCACATCTTCAGCTGTACTACAGTTGCAAGAAAAAGTATGTGTTAGTAAAGTAAGAGTTTTGCATTAATTGATCATAAAATGTGTTCTGAACTTCATCAAAGTCACAACAATAGAAAAACACAGTCTGCTGAAAATTATACTACACAAACAGATGTTGCCATGGTTTAATTGAACATAAAGTGTAAACATTCACAGTGCAGGGAGGAAAAAGTATGTGAACCCCTAGCCTAATGACCTCTCCAAGAGCTAATTGGAGCCACGAGTGAGCCAACCTTGACTCCAATCAGTGTGATGAAATTGGATGTGTTGCTGACAGCTGTCCTGCCCTTTAGAAACACACACCTCTTTTGGGTTTACTGGTTTCAAGAAGCACTGTCTGATGTGAACCATGCCTCACAGAAAAGAGCTCTCAGAAGACCTACGATCAAGAATTGCATGAATCTGGAAAGGGTTACAAAAGTATCACCAAATGCCTTGATGTTCATGTGTCCACGGTAAGACAGGCTGTCTACAAATGGAGAAAATTTAGCACTGTTGCTACTCTCCCTAGGCGTGGTCGTCCTGTCCAAATGACTGCAAGAGCACAGCGCAGAATGCTTCATAAGGTGAAGAAGAAGCCTAGATTGTCAGCTAAAGACCTACAGAAATCTCTGGCACATGCTAACATTTTTGTTGACACATCTACAATAAGGAAAACATTAAACGAGAATGGGAGGACACCACGAAGGAAGCTGTGCAAAAAAAAATATTGCAGCATGTTTGAAGTTTGCAAAAGAGCATGGATGGTCAACAGCACTACTGGCAAAATATATTGTGGACAGATGAAACCAAAGTTGAGTTGTTTGGGAAGAACACACAACACTATGTGTGGAGAAAAAAGGCTCAGCACACCAACATCAAAACGTAATCCCCACTGTAAAACACAGCGGAGGGAGCATCATGGTTTAGGGCTACTTTGCTGCCCAAGGGCTTGGACGGATTGTTGTCATTGATGGGAAAATGAATTCCAGAGTTTTAAAAACATTTTGCAGAAAAACACACGACCATCTGTCCACCAACTGAATCTCCGCAGAGGATGGGTGATGCAACAGGACAATGACCCAAACCATACAAGTAAATAAACAAAAAAATTGCTTCAACAGCACAGAATATGTCTTCTGGAGTGGCCCAGTCAGAGTCCTGACCTCAACCCGATTTGAAATGCTGTGGCATGACCTTAAGAGAGCGATTCACACCAGACATCCCAAGAATATTGCTACACTGGAAAAGTTTTGTGAAGAGAGTAGGCCAAAAATACAGATTGTTTTGCAGGTCTGATCTGCAACTACAGGAAACGTTTGAGGTTATATCTGCCATAGGAGGGTCAACCAGTTATTAAGTCCAAAGGTTCACATACTTTTTCCTCCCTGGACTGTGAATGTTTACATGTTATGTTCAAATAAACCATGGCAACATCTAATGTTTGTGTAGTATTATTTTCAGCAGACTGTGGTTTTCTATTGTTGTAACTTAGATGAAGTTCAGAGCACATTTTATGACCAATTCATGCAAAACTCCACGTAATCCCAAGGGGTTCACATACTTTTTCTTGCAACTGTATATAATAAAGGCCTAAAATGCCAGAAAAAAATAATATTTAAAAACAAAAATGAAGACATGTTCCCAATAGGTGGGCTTTCTCCTCAATCTGACAGCATTAGGCTGGGATAAAGGGAAGAAAAGACAGAGTGAGGCTGGCTGGCAGTGTGTGGAGGTGTCAGGCTTTTTAGATGTTAATTAGAAGAAAATACAGGCAAGGGACTTTATAGTAACAAGCCTGGAGAAAGTCATTACAATAAACCCAACACCCCAAAATTAAGCAACAACCTCTCCAAAACCACTTGGTATCAAATTGTGTATTTTGTGCACTTGCACTTTTTAATTAGAAATTTCAGTTATCTTGTTTTAAAAATCTGACCATGGACGATTTTTGACCCTATTTAGTCTGTATGTGCCATTCCACAGGAAATTGCTTTCCCCAAGATGGTGGCCAGCTGCTGTCGCTTTCTGTGCTACTTCTGTCGGATCAGCCGTCAGAACCAGAAAGCCATGTTCGACCACCTCAGCTACCTGCTGGAGAATAGCAGTGTGGGCCTCGGTGGGTACACATCTGTTAAGGTGCCACTCTTTCTATTATCCATCATGCTCCTTAAGGATTACTTCTGTTGAGCTACAATATTTTACTGAATGAAAGCCACACGACTTGATCAGGACTGTAGGACATGCTGGAGAATGTTCTTGAAGATTGATGGTACAGGCCAAACATACCTGTAAAACCACCTCTAAGATGCATGAAAGACAAATTCTAAAAACTACCAGCATTCTCTTTAAATAGGTGATACAATGTAGCCGCCCTTTTGCCATCACAGAACTTGTTCTGCACCTGTGAGCTCACATATTAGCCTTGCACCTCACCTGTGTGTGTGTGTGTGTGTGTGTGTGTGTGTGTGTGTGTGTGTGTAAGCGCTGATAATCTATCAGCGAATATAGCGACTCATCTCTCATTCTGTTAGAAGATGGTGGTGCCACAGACTCCAGGAGCACCCCACTGGGGCAATAGAGTGTCTCCTTGGATGCTCACACACATGCACCCAGTCATAAACGCATGACACACACACTTCACAGATTGCTCATTAGGCAGGTAACGAGTTATGTACAAAATTTTCAAATTCTACAAAGAATTTACAAGATACAACCACAGGATTAAAGATGTTTGTATGCACAGTGCTACATAAACTGGTTTCCATAAACCTTGTGGAAGCTAACATGTGTATGTGACAAAAGCAAATTGTTAGACAAAATTGTTAACACTTATTTTAAACAGCCATTGGCAGATTAGCTACCATTAATATTAAGGAAGGAGTGGCAACACTACCCCCTGCTGTTTGGACAGCACTATGTTGCTATATAAACACACACGCTAATATGAAATAAAATTGAGTAAATGATTGACCCTACCAGTGTGCTTTGTATTGTAGCTTCACCAGCAATGAGGGGCTCCACTCCTCTGGATGTGGCTGCTTCCTCTGTGATGGACAACAATGGTCTGGCTCTGGCACTGGAGGAGCCTGATCTGGACAAGGTACGGCTCAACCTTTTGTGTTACCGTAGTGTGTAAAGGAGTTTGAAATAACTTAGGATGAATAGATTTATGCTGGATTATGAATGTGCTGTATCCATAGGTGGTCACCTACCTAGCAGGCTGTGGTCTCCAGAGTTGTCCAATACTCCTGGCTAAAGGTTATCCAGACATCGGCTGGAACCCCATTGAGGGGGAGCGTTACCTTTCCTTCCTACGCTTTGCTGTCTTTGTCAACGGTAAGACTGCAGGGACCATCCAGTTTCTTTCTTTCTTTCTTTCTTTCTTTCTTTCTTTCTTTCTTGCAGAAAAATATAGCAAATGGCCAACTAGGTTTGAACTTCATTCTGTGGCTTAGGGCAAAGTCTACCTGAGGCTTGGGGTGTGTTTGTTTGTTAGAGCTATAGATTGTGTATGTGCTGTATCCTTGGTGACATTAATTATATATTTTCTTTTATGTATGTAATCCTATGATCTTACATTTGTGTGCCAGGTGAGAGCGTGGAAGAGAACTCCAGCGTTGTTGTGAAGCTGCTCATCCGTCGTCCAGAGTGTTTTGGACCTGCCCTGAGGGGGGAGGGAGGGAACGGCCTGCTGGCTGCCATGAAGGAAGCCATCAAGATCTCTGAAACACCAGCTCTGGACCTGCCGGGCTCTGTGCATGGTGTCAGCTCTGACGTGTAAGCAAAACTTATTAAATCAATACTGAGGACTTACCCTTAAAGGGACAGTTAATCCCAAAGTCAAAAATACATATTTTCCCTTTTACCTGTAGTGTTATTTATCAGTCAATATTGGTTTGGTGTAAGTTGCCCAGAGTTGGAAATATTAGCCGTAGAGGTGTCTGCCTTCTCGCAAATATAATGAAACTAGGTGGCACTAGACTTGTCGTGCATAATGCACCAAAAAAGATATTTGAAAAACTAAACAGCAGTGTCTTTTTACAGAAATCATGACCTGATTAGTTAACCCAGAGACCTGGTTGTGAGCAGTTTGTTTTCATGTAGAAAATAAAATTGTTTCTACATATGGAAAGATACATTACTTTTTGAAATTTATGTTTTTGGTGCTAAAGCGTGATGTATGCTTCTGCGTTAAATCTATGCCGTACATGGAGACACGGACCTACACCAAACCCTATGCTGCAGCCTGACATGCACTTCCTGAAAAATGTAACTACATGTTGTAGCGACGCTCGGCCGAGGCTTGGTAGCGTTGCATTTTACCATACTCATTTCCTGATAAACAACATGTAATCAACTACAGATGTTGTCAGAAAGAACTACTTTATTTCTTTCAGTAATGTCTCTAGAGTCAGTACTCGCTCAAAAGCTAATCGCCATCACTCTCTCACTTTCTCTACCACATACTCCCCACGCCCACACAAATGCCGACCCGACACACACACCAATGCACAAGCATAAACATCAGAACACTTACGTAGCCTACCGCGAAAGCTCTGTGTGGAGCCTCCGCACACCCATAAATCACGCTTTAAGCACCACAAGCTCAATGCCATCAAGATCCAATTATATTTAAGAGAAGGCAGACATCTCTACGGCTGATATCTCACTGGGCAACTCACACCAAAGCAATCTTGATCGATAAATAGCACTACAGGTAAGAGGAAAAATATGTATTTTTGACTTTGGGGTCACTGTTCTTCCTCTGTTTCTGTTCTTTCTCAACTCTTCACTTTTTCCACTGTTAGGTCTGCTGATGGTGACGATGAGGAGGAGGTGGTACACATGGGCAATGCAATCATGTCCTTCTACTCTGCCCTCATTGATCTGTTGGGACGTTGCGCTCCAGAGATGCATGTACGTTGGATCGAAAGTGTGAATTTATTTGTTGATTTTCTCTGACAGATTTACCCTACTTTCACTTCCTTTTCTCTTCTTTAGCTTATCAACAAGGGGAAAGGTGAAGCTCTGCGTATTCGTGCCATCCTGCGCTCTCTGGTGCCGACTGAAGACCTTGTGGGAATTATCAGCATACCTCTCAAAATGCCCATCACCAACAAAGGTACTCGGCAGGATGTTCACTCTAATAACACAGGTCATCATACTGCACACCTTTACACTTCCACCAGAGGATGCATCCCAACCATTTGCATGTTAGTACAGGACGCCACGTGTATCTCACGTAAAGATACAATGGTTTTAGGAAAGTCTGCACATTCAGAAAGTTATTGATTACATTTCACTGCTCATGCCTTTTTAATCAGCACAACGCTTTACTGCACACGCCCATTGCTCTGAGTAAGCCAGATCATTTCTATAGCCAGCTGTCTTGCTCTATTGATTGATCTGCATAAGCATGGCAAGACTCGTCTTTTAAATTTGTTTCCTAGAACACTGCTACACAAGCTCTGTCTGCAGGCCAAGAATGAAGCGATGTCACTAGCACCAGAAAACTCTCATCTGCATGCTGCTGCATGCCCCCTAATGAATACACATTGCTTTCCTAATCAGAAAGGACTTGTCATTATGCACTGTGGTCTGTTCTTTAGGTATTTCACTGCTCCACACCTATGCAGTTTACATTTTGTGCCTTTCTTTTCCTGTCTCAATCTCTTTCAGATGGCTCTGTGACTGAGCCGGACATGTCAGCCTGCTTCTGTCCAGATCACAAGGCCCCCATGGTGCTGTTTCTGGACAGGGTGTACGGTATTGAGGACCAGAGCTTTCTGCTTCACCTGCTCGAAGTGGGCTTCCTTCCTGACCTGAGGGCTGCTACCTCACTGGATACGGTGGGTTAAGCTGACAACAGTGCAGGAGAGAAGTAACGAATGATTAGCCTCTGTAACATGAACCTTTTCAAGGTGTTTCAGAAACAACAAAATTGGACAACCTTTTATACTAATGAGGAGTTCCTCATTAAGCCTTGGTTTAAGTTGGTTGATCAATGTAATTGTTATTTACTCGTATTTATCAACAAAAAGGTTGTGGAGTTTTAAGTAGATGGCTTGGTCGGCATGGGGTGCTTTGGACAGCACTGTCGCCTCACAGCATAAGGAGTCTGGATTGGACCTTCTGTGTGGAGTTTGCATGTTGGAGTGCATTTTCTCTTTTGGACTGTCTTCCTCCCACAGTCCAAGGACATGCAGGGTAGGTTAGGTTAATAAGTTTAAGTGTTTACTTTAAGTTGTGAATTGTGAATGGTTATCTGTCTCTCTAGCCCTTTTCACACAGCTTGTTCAAGGCAGGAATGTTTCACCGTTATTCTGACTCACCCTTCTGTTTGAAAGGTACTGGAATGGAATGGGCCGTTAAGCTGGCAGCAGTAATAGAGCCGAGTTGATGTCTATGTAAAAGGTGCAGCTGAAATGGTGGGACTACGCGTACAAACTTGTACCACATCGAAGCTGTTCTGTTACACGTCATGCCTCTTTGCTTCCGGAATGCCGCCATGCTATCTGAAATCACACACTGGGGAGCATTATGTCGGCGTTGTTTGGTTCAGTATACAAAATGAAAGACGGCGTAATTTACCGCAGTATTCTGGAAATTCTGTGTTAAAGAGGCTTATGTGTCAGGCCTGTGATTCACTGGTGACCTGTCCAGTACCTCGCCTTTCACCAATTGGATTGGCTTCAGCCCCCCATGACCCAGTAAAGGATAAGCAGTTACAGATAATGGATGAAAGTAGATTTAGCAAGTAGACTTGCTGAACTCTAAACTCTCAAATCCATAGGGTGCATACTTTGGGCTAAAATGAATCCATCATAACATATGTCAAAAAGTTTATTTAAATCAGAGCAGCACACAAGTAAGTGTAAGTCA
Source organism: Percina caprodes (assembly GCA_013375575.1). Taxonomy (NCBI): domain Eukaryota; kingdom Metazoa; phylum Chordata; class Actinopteri; order Perciformes; family Percidae; genus Percina; species Percina caprodes. The sequence goes on from JABXJD010000013.1 coordinate 1,183,806, forward strand.
TTTGGAGCACCTAGCCTGCAATGAAGTCAGCTGTTTTGTGAGTCCCATTGTGTGTATACGATGTGTACAATGCACTAGTGTATTTGAGTTAATGCCTAGACAGCAAGGAGATCCCTGGGGAAAGTGTTTTATGTATATCTCTGTAGGTGTCTGCCCCATTCAACAGTTTAAAGGTGGCAGAAGCTAAGAATATCCTCTGTAGCTCTGTAGGTGTCTGCCCCATTCAACAGTTTAAAGGTGGCAGAAGCTAAGAATATCCTCTGTAACATCACATCAGGCAAAACACAGTGCTGTTCACACTGACAGATACTCCTGCTAGTTTAATCAATGCAGCATGCGTCACGGTCTGATATCTGGAAGCGTTTGTGGCTGTAATATTACCATAATCTCTTAAGCTTAGCTTGCTAGCACGTTTTGCAAGATTATTTACAAGACAACTTTATAGTGCTCATTTAAACCCTAGTCTTTAAAAATGGTCATCAAATACACTCTTTCATTTTAAAGCAAGGCTAGGTTTGTTGTGTTATGTTATCTATGTTTAACTACTAGACTGTTGTAGAATAATTCAGGAAAAGCTGGACTTCTGGATACGCAAAGGTTCAGGAGTTTTTGATGACTTATGCAAAAGCATTTATTGAACTTGATCGAGGAGAAATTTAGGCACACACTACAGTTTAACCACAATGTGTTATCGTGTAGTGCTGTCCCCACTCTGCAGTACCTCTGTGTCCCCTAGATACATAGATCTCTCACTCAAGCTGTCAAGTTTGTTATGCCAAAAACAAAAGATCGCTCACCTAAAACCTAGTTGAGTCTGTCTATCTCTCTCTGGGATGTATGCTAAAGTGTGTCAGGCCCCTTTAGTCTGTTTCCACCAACCTCCAAAAGGAGAAACAAACATTCCCTTATCATGCAGCTGCATATACTCCCTCAATCTGTAAAGACACAAACATGTATTCATTCATTAGTTATTAGAGTCTGGCCGAATATTCTCATCCCCTGACCTAGGAAGGACCTGATGTTGTCTAAGCTTTCCCTTTGTCTCATCTTGTCACAACATAGTGTTTCTGGAAATTCCACCACATGAACAATTGTGAATGCTCAAACATAGTTTAAGAGTAGCACAAGAAGAGAAAAGTAGTGGGTTGACTCATAAATGTCTATGAAATATATATCTAAATTTCGCTAACTTTAACCACTTATACCACCACTGGTCATACCAGACTTAAGTAAGGCTGTAGCAGCAAAACCGCTGGCAACATAAAATCTTTCTTTTCTCAAAGGAAGAATGTGTTATTTTTTCTTTTTGAAATGACATAGTTTCACTTTAAATGAAGTAATGGCCCCCGCTGTCAAATGTTGAATGACCTGTGACCTGTTCTTTCCACAGGAGGGTCTATGTACCACTGAGACAGCCCTGGCAATGAACCGCTTCATCGGCTCAGCCATGCTACCCCTCCTGACCCGCTGTGCACCTCTCTTTGCTGGCACCGAGCACTATGCCACCCTCATCGACTCCACTCTGCACACCATCTACCGCCTTTCCAAGGGCCGTTCACTCACCAAGGCCCAGAGAGACGCAATAGAGGAGTGCCTGCTGGCTGTCTGCAAGTGAGGAACATTTGAAACTTTCAGAGTAAAGTTAAAAGTTTTCTCTAGGTTTTGTTACTAGTGATAATCCATCAAGCGCTTGTTGTATCTCAGCTGTAAGGAATAGCAAATATCAACAGTACATTTTGTCTGCTTTCTAACAAACTCTATTATGGCTCAGGGCCTGGTTTCCCTAAATATCTCTCTAAATCAGCAACACAAAAGTGGTCAGAGTCCAAAAATGTTCTGGCTTATGGCAGCTCAGGGCAGCAACAGCACTCTTATATCTCTCTCACTTTATTCTGCAGGCACCTTCGTCCCTCTATGCTGCAGCAGCTCTTGCACCGCCTTGTCTTTGATGTGCCCTTGCTGACCGATTACTGCAAGATGCCTCTCAGAGTGGGCAACAATTTCTTAACTTTTCTCACTCTTTTTAAATCCATTTGACATCCTATATCTTGCCATTTATCTTTTTTTGCATGTTGGATTGCTTGCATGCCTCAGTTTTAGTTGTTTTCTGTCTGCGTTTTCTTTAGTGTACTTTTCTACATAACCTAACCTTTGTTTGTCTGTGTGGTTGCTGCTGGATTGTGCTTTACTACCTCTGTTTATTAGATTGTCAGCTAGGTGGGGAGGGACCAACAGATACATACCTAAAACTCTATTGCAGGTGTACATGTAATGTACTAATAATACTCAAGTACACCTACAGTATGTCTCTCGGAGACACAGACACACACGCGCACACGCACACACACACACACACACACACACACATACACACACACTCATAGGTGCACATTTCTACCACACACGCGGTGTTAATCATCTAGTGTGAAAGAAGTGGGCAGGAGGGAAAACAAGAGGATAAAGTATTGGACTGTGTGATGACAGGCTTGTTGGCTCCACTGCTCCACTCAATCCGTCTGGAACACACAAGAGAAATACTGAAGATGTAATAGGTTGTGACTAGCCTGTGAACTGGTTTACTCACTTGTTCAATACATGCACATGCATTTTGGGATTTCTTAGTGCTGTGTGTTGGAGAACTGATTTCCTTTTTGACGCGCCACTTTTTGACCATGCATGTATAGCTAAATACATGCATGGTCCAGAGTCCAGTGCCAGTGTGTTGTGAGCATTTGTACAGGCTGCATACTTGTTGCCTGTCACTGAAAACACAGTTAAGCACCCTGTTTACTAAATTTTGTTCGTTTTTAACTCTGCTTGCCTTGACCATTGCCCTATGTGCGTCCTCTAGTTGCTCACCAACCACTATGAGCAGAACTGGAAGTACTACTGCCTCCCATCGGGCTGGGGGAGCTACGGCACATCATCTGAGGATGAACTACTGCTCACCAAGAAAATCTTCTGGGGAGTATTTGATTCTCTGTCACAGAGGGTGAGGGGTCATTTAAGTTCTTTCATTTTAAGGTCCTTTTGCAATTTCATTATGACTTTATCATTTCCTGAGCAACAGTCATTAAAACGTTAAAAAACATTATGCTCTACAAAAGTGATAAATAGTCAAATAAAAGTCACCTTATTCATCACAGTCTTGATTAACATGTATCTATACGAGGGAGTCATTGTCACAAATATCTTGAGGTCTGTCCGTGATGCAAATGGCATCAACAATAAATGTCCACTCATGAAAGGAGGCTGGGCAAAAGGCGGCTTGAAAACATCAATATTTGGACAGCCATCATTGATCCAAAGCTTCTAGAACACTGGTTCTTCAGCTTTTAGAATATTTCTTCATTAACATCTCTCCTCCTGCTCCTGGTCCCACTGCTCTGTTAGACTTTCACTCGTGTGACTTCATAACTTTATTTAAGTTCCACCTTAAATCAACAACAAAATACATATATTTAAATTAAAATAAGAATACAATTTGCACAACTGTACTTCAATTTTTAAAGCTAAGTTTTGCATTGCAGAAATACGACGCAGAGCTATTCAAGATGGCCATGCCTTGCCTCAGTGCCATAGCTGGAGCTTTGCCACCGGATTACGTGGACGCCTCCATTAGTACAGCTGTGGAGAAGCCTGTTTCTGTAGATGCTCAGGGCAACTTTGACCCCAAACCCATCAGTACTGCTAAGTAAGCCGTGTTGGAGCCAGACATTAATAGGAAATGTGTTATTAAATGAAACCTGTAATGACATACACAGTACATGACAGTAGCAAGCATTTGCAAACAAAAGCTGACTAATTGTCACACTTTTTTTCTAGCATTGCTCTTCCAGAGAAGCTTGAGCACATTGCCAATAAATACGCAGAGCACTCCCATGAGAAATGGTCAGCAGAAAAGGTAAGGCCAAAGAAAAGAGCTTTCATCTGGGGAAAAACAGGTATTAAATCGCACAGCAATTGGAACAAGTCATGAGTGTTGTAAGGACTAAAAAAATGCCTCTCACTAAAGAAATACGGCAAGCAAAATCAGCAGAAATGCAGCCATTTAAAAATAAAAAAACGATTCAGATCAAAATGTTATATTATATTTTCCAATATAACAGCATTGTTTCCTTTGGCAAGGCCTCATTTCTGTTTCAGCTGAAAGGGATCCTCTGGGCATGCTGACAATAATTGTGCTAGTCTCTGTGTAGAAGGCCCCTGCTCTCTTTTGAGCCGACAGCTTAGCCGGCATTGTTGCATCTGTCAAAAAAGTACTAACTGCTGAGCACAGCAAGAACTGAATGTACCATGACTCTTAATGTGTTATGTGTACTTAATCTCTTACCCGTTCTTTCAAATAATAAATCACATCCTTAGGGGACTATAAAGGCAATGAAGATTGTTATCACCCTTGAACATCCCTCTGTGCTTGTGCCTCAGGTGCTGCTGGGATGGAAATATGGAGACTGTGTGGATGAGAAGGCCAAGATTCACCCTCAGCTCAGAATCTACAAAGCCCTGACAGAGAAGGTAAAGAATGTCGAATGTGAGATTTGTGAAGAAGAGTAACATTGAAGAGCTAACCTTAAGATTGAGGCTTCTAGGTTCACGGTAGTCCTTGTTCCCCGTTTCTGTCTGTGTTTTTCAGGAGAAAGAGATTTACAGATGGCCAATTAGAGAGTCCATGAAAAGTATGCTGGCAATGGGCTGGAGCATCGACAGGACTAAGGATGGAGAAAGCATGTCTCAACAGAGGGAGAATGAGAAAATGCGAAAGATCTCTCAGGCTTCACAGGTACAGTGCAACAAAAAAAAAGACAGAGACAAACACCAACATCAAATGTGCTTGTCCTCCAAAAACATTTGTAAAAGGTTAAATGGACCAAAGCTAAGGTTTGCTGAAGACGAATGGTCAAAAAATAATTTCTCCACAAAATTGTCTGTCTCTCTGGTATGAGGTGTGATGAAAAACTCACAATCAAATATTTTGAATGCTTAAAAAAATAACACAAACTTTATTGATCCCAACCCAATTAATGCGGTATTGTGATGATTGTGAGTAGGGCTGCACGATATGACCTAAAATCCAAATCATGATTAATTACAATAAATGAACGATAATAAAACACGTTGTTCTAAATCATGTTTTCTGAAGCCAAAATGTTTCCAGACGACGGACACTGCGTTTTTAATTTTTTTCAAGTTTCTCAGTTAACTCGGACTCTGTGTTTGAGATCCGTTATGCTTTCCACACGGCTGACTGGTCCGGGCGAAGTGACGTCACCACATACACAATAGAATGTTTTTAAGGCAAAAGTAGGCCTATCAACAGGAATAAATTATCGAAATTATCATGGAAAAAAATTTGTTGATAACAGCTTCAGATTTTTGATGTTGCTTCATCTTTGATTCATCGCCTTGCCGTATACAAGAGTCTTATCTAACACTCAGTGATGAAGCGTTAAAAAGTTGTATTGCCTGTGATAGGCATGATTTCTTGTAGCGGTCAGTGCGACATGGTCTAGGCTTACTTACTAGACTTTGCTATCAGTCACATTTTCTTACTTTTAGGACAGTACCACTTGTTAGCAGTTTCTGTATGCAGTTGTAAACATTCAGATCATACCGTTATTTACTGTGAACACAAAGCTGGTTTGGTTGCTGATCTTCCTACATAATAGACTGAAAGCCTAAAAACACAGTATTTTCATTAGCATAATACTAAATCTTTTGTTTTCAAAGTGTTTAATTAATAACACACAGTCTCACTGTAAATCTTCATCTTTTTCAACATTTCCAGGCAAATGGCTTCAATCCGAGCCCGATAGACACAAGCAACGTGGTTCTATCAAGAGAATTGCAGGTGAGTGACCTACCATTTGTTTTGTCATGCTTTTTTTTTTTCTTCTTTTTTTTACATCAAACGACCTCTCAGTCTGAATACAAGATGAAAAGCAATATTTCCTGAATGTGAATGAGTAACGTGGGCAGAACATGTTCCTCAGTGATTGTCTCTTTTGTCTTTGGCCCAAGGGGATGGTGGAGGTGCTGGCTGAAAATTACCATAACATCTGGGCCAGGAAGAAAAAGTGTGACCTTGGAAGCAGAGGTGATTTGCTGATGAACTCAATCATTATTAGGAGATACCTGCAAAACACAGATGGAAGAGACAGTATGCCTGTGTGGGTGGATCTAAGGAGCCACTTGCTTGTTGCAGTGTTAATATGTGCCTATGAGCATATGTGTGTGTCTGCCTTATCGGTCTTAACTAAATAGGTTCAGCTGAGTGGTACATCCACTTCACGTCACCTACGCCTTTGCACAGACAAACAGTAGAGAGCGGAGCTCATTAAGTCTTACTTAGTCTCACATTGCCAGAACTTGCTCCACAGCGCTGCTGAGGAGGGTCTGGCGAGTCCACTCAGCATTCCGGGATGGGAGAAAAACTTGTTCTGGTTTATTGGCATTAATTTAAACCAATCACAATTGTCTTGGCCAGTGCTAAGTGCTGGACGTTGCCACCGTGCTTCCGCAAAATAGCCATGGGAAGGAACTTGTTTTGGTGTGTATGTTCAAAGGTTGTTTTAGTCATGCAACAGAAAACTCAGATTGGACAGATAGTCTCACTACGTATCTGGATTTACTCTGCAGAGATCTGAGGACCAGTTAACTATAGTCCTCATAAATCGACCGGATTTTAAAATTACAACACAAATTGAACTTCATGGATATAGACTTTGTCTTACTTAACACTGGGTTGTCTATGGTTTCAGGTGGGGGAACACACCCTCTGTTGGTGCCCTATGACACGCTGACAGCCAAGGAGAAGGCCCGTGATCGGGAGAAGGCCCAGGACCTTTTCCGCTTCCTGCAGATCAACGGCTATAGCATCACAAGGTCAACAGTTTCAGAATGGCTGTTATATATTATCACATTGATGTCTTGCAGAAACTTTACACAACTAATCTTTCCATTTGATAGTTAAAAGTGTTGATTTATAGCTAATATCCTATTGTATTGCAGGGGTTTGAAGGACTTAGAGCAGGATTCCTCTTCCATGGAGAAGAGGTTCGCTTACAAGTTCCTCAAGAAGCTGCTGAAGTATGTCGACTCAGCTCAGGAGTTCATTGCTCACCTGGGTATGGTAATATTACATAGGCCCTGACTACAACAGACTTGAAGTAGTCTTGTTACTTAAGATTAAATCTGTTATTTCTGCTCTCAATCCAGAGGCCATGGCTGCCAGTGGCAAAACAGACAGGTCTCCTCATGAACAAGAAATCAAGTTTTTTGCCAAAGTAAGGATGTGATGTAAACACAGCTGCTGTCCATATAATGATAACCCTTTTAAATTAAATTACTGTTAACTTCACGTGATCTTGTCATTACAGGTTCTCCTTCCTCTCATCGACCAGTACTTCAAGAACCACTCTCTCTACTTCCTCTCCTCCCCTAGTAAGAACCTGAGCAGCAGCGGCTATGCCTCCAACAAGGAGAAGGAGATGGTCACTAGGTACGAAACATTCAGTTACATTCATCTACAGCAATATAGCATGACAATAACTCTTTACCATTCTTAATACTTTAAATCCTGAACTCTTATAATCTTAACTACTAATCGTCTCTCTAAGAATATACTCAATGTAACTGATTTCCTTCCTTTGTCATCACACCTCCAGCCTGTTTTGTAAACTGGCAGCTCTTGTCAGACATAGGATTTCTCTCTTTGGTAAGCTAATTGCTACTGACTGGTCAGCAGTGTGTGTGTGCATGTGCATGTGTGTTTTTGGAGATATCAGCCGCAGAAACTGCCTGCCTTGTCTCACATGTAATGGCACTAGATGGCACTCAGCTTGTGGTGCTAAATGCGCCAAAAGAATACATTAGATAAACTCAACAGCAATGTCTCTTGACAATGACTCTAAAGATAATGTGATTTGCCCCTTTAAGTTGGTTCTCGTTAACTTATTTTCGGTTCTCATGAACTGAGGTGTCCTAAGGACTTTATTAACAGTGGCCTAAAAATATAGTTTTGAGTGCACAGCAAAACGCTTTTTAGGTAGCATATTAGATAACAAATACTAGCTAAGCTAGCCAAGCTAGCCATTGCCCCCAGTTTCTAGTCTTTATGCTAAAATAAGCTAACCGGCAGCTGGCTGTAGCTTTATTTGTATCATATAGACATGAGATCAATATCAATCTTCTCATCTAACTATCAAAAAGAAAGCAAATATGCCTGTATCCTCAAAAAGTCAACAATAGCAACTAAAAAGACAAACCACTGAATTTGATACATTAACCCAACATGCTATTAACCACAGTGGACATCCCACATGATCTACTAACCTTACCAAGTCTAACTGACCCCTTAACCCACCTGTTCGATTAGAGGCTGTTGATTGTTTGGTACATACACAGATATGAACTTATTGTTGACACGAGAGTCTCAGTTCAGGTCAAGTAAGTGCCCTAAACATGGATGCCAGTGTTTATGTTTATGTCGTATTAAAGTCTTTTGTGTTGTCTTGTAGGGAGTGACTCCACTACTATTGTCAGCTGTCTGCATATCCTGGCACACACCCTGGACACCAGGTGAGAATTTGGCAGAACATGAGACTCACAGGGAACCTGGCAGCTTTGCATTTTCTCCTTGAAATTAAAACTAACACATTTTTAAATGTTAACAAAAGCCTCAGTTGGATAATGACAGTGTACAAACAAAAATCGTTTATGAAACCAATGACATTTTTCCAGTGTAATGTAATGACGTAGAATGTAACCTCCGTAGGACCCTCAAGGGGAACATATTTGTCATGAGCATTTTCTTTTAAACAGTTATCACTGCAGTGTCTTCTGGGATGTACTGGTATTAACAAAGAGCGTCCTGGCATTTAAATAAGCAAAAGGCTTATAGTGTTCCTTAGAGACAATGTACTGTTTGTTAATGCAGCTCACACATAATGAGGCTTAATGGGCAATGCATTATTGTGTCTTGTTTGTGCTAAAAAGCTACTGTACAGCTGATGCCCACAGACTGTCTTTCATTTCTCCTTCCCAATGAGACACATCAACTGTGAAATGCTCAAAATGGACGGACTAATCAAATTAGAGCTTTTTCAGTGTTGTACAGTAACATTTGAATAATTACCTTATTCATTAAATAAATCATTGATGTGTCAATGTAAGGGCTGTCAGGTTGATACTCAAGTCTCATATTTCATGACTAAAACCTTCAGCGATTGTGAGAGTGAAGTAATTGCATTTTTGACCGTGTCCGAATGTGGGTAAACAGTGTTGTCCTTTGCATACCAAGGGTGTATCCAGTAGTTTATTATAGCCCTGCCCTTGCATATTTACTCATTTGGTTCTAGTGTTTTATCATGCTTTCTTTCACTCCAACAGGACGGTGATGAAGTCGGGCTCAGAGTTGGTGAGGGTGGGGCTGAGGACGTTCTTTGAGAACGCGGCAGAGGACCTGGAGAAGACGTTCGAGAACCTGAAGCTGGGGAAGTTCACTCACTCTCGCTCCCAGATGAAAGGCGTGTCGCAGAATATTAACTACACCACCGTAGCCCTACTCCCCATTTTAACTGCTCTCTTTGAACACATCACTCAACACCACTTTGGAGTCGACCTGCTTTGTGAGTCCCGACAGCAGAGGAATGATTAAACATATTGTGCGAGAGGCTGCTAAAAAACTGGAGTCTAGTGTTGATGTTAAATTTATTGCAATACAAGGAATACCTGCTTCTCACACCATGACACCATTAGACCTATCTGACCCCCTATAAATAAGGGGACGTTTAATTTTCTTTCTTTTCCAGTGGATGATGTCCAAGTGTCCTGCTATCGAATCCTGACCAGTCTCTATGCACTGGGTACTGGGAAAAACATCTATGTAGAGAGGTATCTTAGCTTCAACATTGTGTCAAGTGATTAAAACCTCAGTGATGAAACCAGCTGATATTCAACACGGCTTTTACCAACTCTGCTCCTCTCGGTGTCCCACAGACAGCTACCAGCTCTTGGCCAGTGTCTGGCCACCCTGGCTGGGGCCATGCCTGTGGCTTTCCTGGAGCCGATACTCAACACGTACAACCCCTGCTCCGTCTTCAATACTAAGAGTGCCAGAGAACGAGCCAGTGAGTCATATGTAATTATTCTCAGATAAGTAAATTACCAGCAGTGGACCAAGGTGGCAGATTAACCTGCTATTATGGATAATGAACAACCATTTACAACCATCTTATCATTCTAAGATGTTGTCTGTATGAAAAAAGTCTGATATATATTTTTCCTACATACATCATACATTTTGTACAGTATTTGTATATCTGCTGTGTGTATGTCAGCACACTCACTGTGCTCAAATAATCTTCAGTTTGTTAAATATCACCAAAAAAAATGTAATAAGAAAAATGACATGTAAATCCCATGTGATGTTTTTAGACCTAGGCATAGCAGACTCAGTCAAGGAGATGTGTCCTGGGATGCCACGGCTAGATGGTCTGATGAAGGACATCAATGACATGGCTGAGTCTGGAGCGCGGTACACAGAGATGCCTCACGTTATCGAGGTGGTGCTTCCCATGCTGTGTAACTATCTGTCTTACTGGTGGGAGAGGGGGCCCGAGAACCAGCCAGCCAGCGGGGTCAGCGTCTGCTGCACCACCGTCACCTCAGAAAACCTCAGCCTCATTCTCGGCAATATCCTCAAGATCCTTAACAACAACCTGGGCATCGATGAGGCCTCTTGGATGAAAAGGATTGCAGGTGGTTTGCTTTTCTTTTTTTTTATGTTTTTATTTTTCAAAGAGACAGCGTCATTTTCCATCTCACAGAAATCCTGCATGAACCTAAGAATGACCAGTCCAATGTCAGCCTATATTTGCAATTAAGCATTGTGACCATTAATATAATAACTTATATTACCATGAAGGCTATCCCTGCTCATATCTTGTTTTATTTTATTTTATTTATTCCAAAAAATTGCGTTGCTTTCACTAGAACACCTGCAAAAGAGCTATATCTTTATTAAATTTAGAACAGGAAATGTAGCTAATGTTAAAGCTTCAATGGTTGAACTGCTTATGTGGTTTACGTTTGTTTGTAAAAAGCATTATTTATATGCAAATGTTGGCAACTACTAATATTGGCAACTTTCTGAGATACCTTAACATTTTAACATTTAAAGTGACATTTTCTCTGCCACTGTTCAGTGTACGTGCAACCCATCATTAGCAAAGCCCGTGCAGACCTGCTGAAAAGCCACTTCCTGCCTACACTTGAGAAGCTGAAGAAGAAGACAGTGAAGGTAGTGTCTGAAGAAGAGCTGTTGAAGGCTGACAGTAAGGGTGACACCCAGGAGGCCGAGCTGCTCATCCTGGATGAGTTTGCCGTGCTCTGCAGGGACCTGTATGCCTTCTACCCTATGCTTATCCGCTATGTGGACAACAACAGGTTAGCTCACTGAGCAGCAGATAATAGCGCTGTTTTTAAAGGAGGATTTAGGAGGAGATGAGGCAGATGTTTAGTGTCTGTAGAAAAAATACAGAGGCTGTATTAATCTCGCACCTTTACTGCAGGTCAAGGTGGCTAAAAGAACCAGATGCGGACTCCAATGAGCTCTTCAGAATGGTCGCTGAGATATTTATCCTCTGGTGCAAGTCACACGTACGTTCTGTCATCTCCACCGTATGCCCAGCTACAGAAAAACAGCCAGCTTTTCTGAATTAGCTCACTGATCTTTCTTTGACTTTTATTTTTCTCAAGAATTTCAAAAGAGAAGAGCAGAACTTTGTGGTCCAAAATGAAATCAACAACCTTTCCTTCTTGACCGGGGATAATAAAACAAAGATGTCTAAGGTAAGTTTTGCATTTGCCACCTACCTCTCAACACTGGCAACTTTCTGTCGTTATTCTGGAAGTGGATTAAAACCCTTTTAATCGTGTGAAGTGATATCCTTGACCCACTGAACGTGTGTGAGAAAGATGAAAAAGATCTATAAATAAGCAAGATTAGTATGAATGAGCAAATTTCATGTTAACCTTTTCTCAGCCATGTTAACGTGTGTGTGTGTGTGTGTGTGTGTGTGTGTGTGTGTGTGTGTGTGTGTGTGTGTGTGTGTGTGTGTGTGTGTGTGTGTGTGTGTGTGTGTGTGTGTGTGTGTGTGTGTGTGTGTGAGAGAGAGAGAGAATTTATTGCATGCAAGCTTGATACAGCGGATGACAGAAACTAACATTCATACATTTAACCCTCTTCAGCATTACAGGGGTTAAAACATTTATTTTATTTTCTGCCTGGTTTAGCTGTTAAAGGCAAAATAATGGTTTTCATTGCAGTGCACGTCCATCTGAGGACTGTGTGCCTCCATTAATTGCCCTCTCATCCTTTTATTCTATCTGTCTCTCTCTTTCTGTCTCTCTCTATCTCAAACAGTCCTTTAAGGAGAAGGTAGAGTGATGCAGTGCATGTGCTGTTTACCTGCCAGCTTATTGGCTTATACGCTCCGGTCGCTAAGCAGAAAAGCCAATAGCTTGTGCAGCTGTGCTATATTGTCTATAGTGTAGTTATGTCACCTGATTATTTGTGGCCTCCATTCATCACCATGTGTGACATGGTACTTGCTCATTCCTCATTGCCTTTTGGGCGGAACACATCTCATCAGGAGTAATGACGCTCAGCCCTTCTGTCGCAAATCATGTGATCACATGCCATTGGTGTGTTTGCCGTTGATGGATTGTGGTGTGTTTGGCCAGTAGTTACCTCATGCTATTATTGTTATGTTGCTGTGTGTGTGGGTGTGGGTTTGTGTGTAGGTGTGGTTGTAAATTAGTGTTTTCACTGAGCCAGCTGCTTCAATTTGGAACAAAAGTGCAATTTCCCCTCACTGGTAACGTGCTGTTTTAACAGCATCAGTTTGATAGTTCTGTATTTCCGCTGAGGTGTGAAACTTCTTTATGCTTCAGTGGCCTGGATTTAGTCTGTCACAGATTTTGCCAGGCCAGAAAAATAAATGCCTCAGTTGCATCTGGCTGATACAGTGAGAGTGCTCCCACTGTTAACTGAGCTCCAACAAAATACTGTTAAGGTATCAGTTTAAATGTTGAAAGCAAATGCTTTAGTGCAACATTAATCCTAGCAAAATTGGTAAAATAGTATGTATTACCTTTTTAAAGGCAGGGCTGTAGCCAAGACAACCTTTGTTGAGTCCAAGACCAGGACTAGTCGAGACCAAGACAAGACCGAGTCCAAAAAGGTTTGAGTCTGAGTCAAGAACGAGTCCAGGACAGAAAAAAAGTCTAATGCATGACTACACGATAACCAATCGCGTATACAATTATTGTTTGAATTCTTTTACCTCATGAAACCAGTACTGCCAGACGTAAGTTATAACTTTATGTCCAAGAACATTACCTTTATCTTCCACTCTATTAGCTAACATTAACGTTAATACATACACTAATACATGTACAAATAAAGCTATGCAGCTCCTAGCTCTGCAGTTAACTTACTGCAATGTATGATGCCTCTGCAGGTGTCTTACAAAGTTGGCTGTTGTCCCATAGGTTTCTGCTTTGCAGAATTTGCAGTCTGCCCTGTGTTTCTTTTTAAGTGCAGTGATGAGAATTTCCTGGTGATTTCTATAACCAAATTTGATTATGGCAGAATTGCCAGACATTTTGTTAGTGTGTGTGTGTGTGTGCGTGTGCGTGCGCGAATCAATGAAAATGAATACCAATAATGTTAGCAGGGCACGAAGATGCAGGGCGTGCAAAGATACGCTAGTGTGTGATTGGTTATCACGTGGCCAGTGTTTCACTTTCCCTCCAATATTATGATAAACATAATAAAGACACCTGGACTCGGTCAAGTCCAAATACCAGTGAGTCCAAGACCATAGAAAAAACGTCTTGAGTCCAGTACTACAGCCCTGTTTTAAAGGACCAGTGTATCAAGCTGCCATAATTGTATTTACCACTTTGTGTTGTTTGAGGTTAAAAGCATGATTTCTTTCAGTCTGGAGGACAAGACCAGGAGAGGAAACACAAGAAAAGGCGTGGTGAGTTCTACTCTATCCAGACCTCACTAATTGTGGCTGCTCTGAAGAAGATGCTGCCAATCGGCCTCAACATGTGTACCCCAGGAGACCAGGAGCTCATCTCTCTAGCCAAGACTCGCTACCTCCTGGTGAGGCAACTTTTATGTGACCATGCACTGGCCACACATGTGATGTAGGTCTAATGAGATCACTGCTTCAAGTGAAGATCTACTCTTACACTGAAACACAAACACTTCTTTGAAAGCGTTGTAAGTTTTACATTTGCATCCCTATTCCTGCTTTTGTTTAAGAGAGACACAGATGAAGAAGTCAAAGATCATATTCGGCAGAATCTGCATCTTCGAGAAAAGGTGAGCATGGCCAAATCAATGACTCTGTGGTTATTAGCTTCCAATAACTTGTACTTCACATCTGTCTTTGTAACAAACTCTCAGTCAGAGGACCCTGCAGTGAGGTGGCAGCTAAACCTGTACAAGGACATAGCGATGAGAAGCGATGGGCCTCCGGACCCCGAGAGGGTGGTAGACCGTATCCAGAGAATATCTGCTGCTGTCTTCAACCTGGAGCAGGTCCGGCTCAAACATTTATGCATATCCAAACATATTATGAGCTGCTAATGACACCTAGGAGCTTTTTTCATTAAACAACTGTGAAGGTGCAAGGTCACCAATCATATAGCTAATATCACTTTAAACACATATGCTGCCAAAGAGTCAGTCCTGAACATTTGCATAGGATATGGTCACCTCCACACTCACCTGTCCATTCATTATAGCACATAATAACAGCTCTGGTCATTCACATACTTGCGTGTACAGTATATTGCAAGATCAGAAAAACATTGAACCTTGTCTTTTGCTCCATTTTTTTGCACTTTGGTTGGTACGGCCACATAAAAGCAATAGAATCAACTGTGTGTGTGTTTCACTCACGTAAAACCAAGTAAAAAATCATTGACAGAAAAATTGCAATGGCCCGCTTGATCGCATCTGACTCTTGTCCTGTGCTGCTTCTTTCAATCTTTTTACATGATGAGTTACTAAAGAAATAGTAACCTGATGAAAGTGCCAGTTATCAGAGATGAGTTTTCCTTGTAGAGAATGCCACTCCAGTGTTAATTAAATATGTAATCTTAACTTATTCAACTCCTATTAGGTGGAGCAGCCATTGAGATCCAAGAAATGTGTGTGGCAGAAGTTGCTGTCCAAGCAGAGGAAGCGAGCGGTCGTCGCCTGCTTCCGCATGGCTCCACTTTATAATCTGCCACGGTATGACTGGATACATTACACCTACAGCCTCTACATCTTTGCTAGACTGTTTTTAGCCTAAAACCATGTTAAACAGCCTAATGATAGTGAAGACAACATGACACTTGAACATTCGAAAGTAGCAGAGAGCTCCTTGTGATACTAGTAGTAGATGGAAAATTGTGTAGCAAGTGCTGTAACATCACCGCTTTGTGTTTGCTGGCCAACCCCCACACTTTCTTCTTCTTCTTCTGTCTGACTCTCAACCCTAATTCCTCTCTCTTCCTGGGTTCTGACCCTGCATTAATGCACAGCCTCCCTCCCAGCATTTGTAGGACAAATGTCTGGCCCGCAGCTGTTATCAAGGAGTAGAAAAAAAGAACACTAGCAATTTCATGCCCTGCTGCTCTGTAACTCAATCACATGAAGTCAGGCAGAGAGCTACAGTAGGGAGGAAAACAATTATGAGGCCCAACCTGGGGGTGGCCATCTTCAATATGTGCTGAGACTCTGCTGCCCGCCTGCCTGACAGCATGACTCATTTATTCAGAGTTGTTGACAGTGAAATATGACACAGCATGCAGTAGCTAATAATTATTAGACAGTATTTACAATGCAGGTGCAATTGATTGTTTTTCTTTGGGTTAATAGATTTGTTTTTGAGGGCTGGATCTGAAGCTTCTGGATAATGTCAATGGTCCCGGAGATTCACACATTATCTTTTCTTTCTTGTCTCTTTATTCAGCCTTTGTTCTCCCCTCAATGTCACACTCTACTGTACCTCATCCCCTCAGGCACAAAAACAATAATTACTTCCTGAAAGCCTACCGACATGTTTGGTTGGAGATAATGCATGAGAACTCAGACTATGACAGTCTGCTCTCCATGCTAACGGTAATGTAGCGCTGATCAAATGTTGCAACTGTACGACCTTGCATACCTTTCTTAACTATTGTACCCCTCGCTTTCCTCCAGGCACGGTTTATGCTACAAATGCAACGCCTATTAAAATATTTCCTCTGGTTTTTCCACTGGTCTATATTGGTACAGTAATGCAATGAATAGTTTAACATTTTAAGATATATTTGTGTAATTGCTTTCTTACCAAGAGTTTGATGAGAAGATTGATACCACTGCCTGAATGCTAAAAGTGAGAGTCACCCCTGAAATGTCAAACTATCTCTTTAACTGTTACTGATGTGCAGATACATGGGTGCTTAACACAATCAATTTTCAGATCAACTCCTTATTCTATTCTAAAATTGCAATTCCTACTTGCTGATGACAAGGCAGAGAACATTTCTCTATTTCTAAGCAACGTGACCAGTTGGATGTGCCAGTATCCTAAACTAACCTGCATTAACCTCTCCTTAAGGGTCTTCTCCCCTCCTCTGCTCTTATCTAACCCAGGCTAATCTCCTCTTACCCTTCCTTAGGCATCGCTCTATTAACCTCTTCCTCCTGGCCTATCAGAGAATATGGATAGAAACAGAGGAGTACTCTTTTGAGGAGAAGCTAGTGCAGGATCTTGCAGTAAGTACTTGTGTGATCCCCCAGTGCCCTCTTGTTGTTACCCATGTGCTGTGGGGAGCTGAGCATCGCCCCTACAGCACTACTTTCCTTTACTTGTGTCATCATTAAACGTGCCCCAATTCCACCACACACACTAGGTTGCACTCAGTTATCCATATGATGTATCTCAACCACACACAACCATTTTTGGCAAGCATGACATCACCGCTGATGTCAGAGCCAGCTGGTGTATTTTGACCATCATGTCCCGTCCAACATCGTTAAGAAGGCATCCTCCCTCGATGCTTCGCCTAACCGATACAATTTTTGGAAGTCATAATGTCTTTCTAAAATTTAAACAATCATAAAACATTACAATTACTTCATACAAGTGCTTCTTCATTGGCACTTGGTAACCTACAGCAAAATATGCAGATTGATTAAAAATGCTTCAAGGATTTATTTAATAGTTTTTCTGATGTGGAATAAGAAGCTATCATGAAGGCACACTGGAAGTCAATATACCCTACTTTGCCAGTGGGTGTTTTTTTACTTTTATTTTTGTTTTGTTTTAGTAATGAAATGAAGATACCAATTTAAATTACCAGTAATGCAACTTTTCTCATCTATTTCCACACTATTTGAAATAATAGCCACAGGGCACCACATAATGTGGTATGACAGATAAAGAAGGTTATGATCTAGCCAACCAAGCTATCGTGAAGGAATAGGTAGTCTATGATAAAATGTAAACTAGGTTCATGGAGAGTCATGCTTAACTCCATTCTTCACCTTTTAACACTGCTGAACATCATCTGCTGTGTGAGCTCTCTTGGCCCAGTTGGATCTCTCTCTCTCTCTCTCTCTGTGTGTGTGTGTGTGTGTGTGTGTGTGTGTGTGTGTGTGTGTGTACTTGTGGTGTATTGTCTGCAGTGTATGCTATTACTGTTTTTTTTCTGATACAACCTTAAGGTAAGTGTCATATGCTACAGTAATAGTAACAGTTCAAATAACCACTGCTCATACAAAGTATTTTGGGATCATATAGCTGATATTGAGGCTACATGCCTGAGCTCCAGTATTTACTTGCATGGGTTTTTCCAGAAAACGCAGCCTAAGATGGAGGAAGAGGAAGAGGAGGAAGTCAGAAAGCAGCCAGACCCTCTCCACCAGCTCATTCTGCATTTCAGCCACAACGCTCTGACTGAGTGCAGGTGAATACACACTCACTGTCACACACCTGGCCAACTGGCACCAACATGTTTGGCTCCATCTGTGCTACATTATAGTTTTGGCCTGCCTCTTAGCTAATAAAGAGCTGCATTAAGATAAATTATCGACATATATTTCACACTGGGACTGAAACACAAGCAGTTTTTTTAGTATTTATCAGTAGTCGTACTGCTTACTCTACATACATTGCAGTGACTATAAATATAACCCCTGGAACTTTCTTATTGTTAATAAGATGAGATGTGATTGTGTGCTACACAAATTTTAACCACCAGATATTTATCTTCCTTTTTTGTTAGTTCTTTGGAAGAGGATCCCTTGTATATTGCATATGCAGATATGATGGCAAAGGTACTTTTATTCTCTAAATTGCTTTTACTAAAATGTATGCTGCTGTTGCGGTTTTGACTCTGCGTTCTCTTTTAGAGCTGTGAAGGTGAAGAAGAAGAAGAAGATGTTGAAGGGAAAGAGAAAACATTTGAGGTGCTATTGATTTCTAAGGAATACTCTTCGGCATTTCACTTTGTTTTTGAGTCATATTCAGAAGTGGTGCTTACTGTGTTATCATTTGATACAGGAAAAGGAAATGGAGAAGCAAAAGATGCTGTACCAGCAAGCCAGACTACATGATCGAGGAGCTGCGGAGATGGTGCTTCAGATGATCAGTGCCAGCAAAGGTAGGAAGGGACACATTCAACTGTCTGCCTTCTTAAAACTGCCACCTTTGGTATTACCATTGTATGACAAATGATTTGCGGTCATCAGGTCGGCTTGGTGCTATGGTGACTTTCACCCTCAAACTAGGCATCTCTGTCCTCAACGGGGGAAACATACTGGTGCAGCAGGTACCCATCAGTTGGCATGCGCAATTTGTATAGTTGACAGCATCAGCCCACTATTTATTGTGCTTCATTCTTGATGCAGAGAATGCTGGACTACCTGAAGGAAAAAAGAGATGTTGGCTTTTTCAAAAGTTTGTCTGGACTGATGATGTCTTGCAGGTAATAAAGCCATACCCAATTATCGCACACAAAACACCTGATTTACTTTGTGTTTTATTCCTCAACTACAATTTAAAGGGGAACATTCACCAACTACGCACAGAAAGGTCTGTATACTGGTCACAGGACGTACCTGTGAGAACAGTTGTGTAAAGTATTCTGTGGCTCTGGTGGAGATAACCCTGATGATGTCATTGGGTTTATCTAAGCTTGAGCTTAGAGACTAATATTGTACAGCAGAAGGCCTCAATTACAAACTGGGGCTGTTGAAAGATTTTTACCAAGCACGGAGGCTTTAATGAAAACATGCTATATAATCCAGAGCAAGCAACTAGAACAAATAGCTCAATAGAGCTTTGAGTGACTGTCAGCCTGGCTACAGTACTGAAAAGAAACATTGTGTTGTTCTTATTTTCTTCTACTAGTGATGAGTAATAGTCTGATCTGGCATTTCTGAGGGCCTTCCTATACATTTTCAAACAGGTCTTGCCAATCTAAACGAGATTCTTCCAGTTTGGTGGAATGCCATTTACCTTCAAATTTTCACGATTCGTTTTAATTTGCGAGTTTTGGAGTTATACCAATGTGCTAGTTTCCTTTGCTTCATCATCTTCTTTTTGAGAGGAGCAACAGAGTCTAAAGTCATCTATAGGCAGGTCGTGGCACCATCTACAAATTTATCAATTTGGGAGGGACTAAAGTTAACATAAAGGTCATCTGTTATATTAAGGAACGGAATTAATTTAAGTGCTGTTGGAATATCTTCCCTAAATTTAGCTATAGCACTGTCAGATCTAGTGTAGAAGCTTTTAGTTTTTTAGTGTAGTCGGGAAGTAAGAATTCAAAAGTTATTAGAGAATTGTCTGATAATAAAGGATTCTGCGGAAATGCTATTAAATCTTCAATTTTGATGCCATATGTCAGCACAAGGTCGAGGGTGTGGTTAAAACAGTGAATGGCCTTGTGCACACTCTGACTCAAACCAATTGAATCTATTTGTAAGTTGAAAGCAATACTAAGGCTATCGTTGTCAACGTCCACATGAATATTAAAATCATCTACAATAAGTACTTTGTCTGATTTAAGGACTACACCTGATAAAAACTCAGAGAATTCAGATAAAAATTCAGACTATGATCCTGGAGCTCGGTATATAACAACAAATATAATTGGCAGTAGTGTTTTTGAGTTATAATTTAGTTTAGGTTTAGGATTATTAACAAGCTTGAATCAAAGATGGCTGTAGCTCCCCCCCAAACCTCTAGGAATTTGAGTATTATTATACCTGGGAGGAGTGGCTTCATTTAGACTAACATATTCTTCATGGCTCAGCCATGTTTCAGTAAGACAGAATAGATCAGTTTGATTATCTAAAATGAAAGGTATCATACAATAATTCAGGCTTTGTATTTTATCTCTCATAGTGTCCTGGACTTAAATGCATTTGAAAGGCAAAATAAAGCCGAAGGTCTGGGGATGGTTACTGAAGAAGGATCAAGTAAGTGAGGATACTAACCGTGGTAAACTTCTCTGAGACTGTCATTAATTACAAACAAGTGAAATGAGTGATTAATGTGTCTTCTAACAAGAGATATACACAATATATTTATGACCATTAATGTGGTACTGAATAAGAATCTTTAGACTAAGTCTATCTGTGGCAAAGTGCGATTTTGATGTGTATCATTGTACGGAAAAAAACTCAGTACTTAAAGTAAGCAATCTATGTACTACACTGTGTTTTTGCTGAATGCTGATCTGAGAGTATCTCTGTAACTTGACATTGAAACAGGTTGTGGAATGTCTAGATTTATTTGTGCAGCAGACTGACCTTTTTCTTCAGCAACACTAAACGTTTTAAGCCACTCAGTGTTATAGATGTGGCCCAAACTGCCGCGCGAGCTGTAAGAGATCTTGCTGAGGGCACCTTATTGTGGCATAATGTGTCTCATCCTGGTGTTACCGTCCTTTTAGTCAGGCTTGTAATTGGCTGCAAGACAAAGCACGCAGCATTAGCTTGACGAAACACCTACTCTTTAGTTTGCTGTTGTGCAAGCCCATCTCCACGTCACGTGTGTCATATTGTACGTCATCATCATAATACAGGTAAACCTGTGCTACTGTATGTTTAAGTCCTGTCTGGGCCTTGTCTGCCATATAAAAGCACTCAGTCACAAGTACATCCACATGAAAATCCACATTTAATTTGAGGTCTCTATTCTGATCTGATGGGTTGCATACAGTATAAAGATGTTTTTTTATCATGCATATTCCAGCTCATTTTCACCTCATGAACTCAGGCATAAGTGATGGTAACTGTCTAACCTGTAGTCTAAACAGCTGCCCTAGTGCACTTCAAGACTTTGTACTTGTAATTGTTACTGCATGTCAGTGTCGCCAATGAATGTATGTAAAGATATCTATAGCGCTATCACTCTCTCCTGTTCCTACTTCTTCTGATTAAATATCAATGTCTTCTCCTTTGCTTATGTCTGCTTTTGTTTTGTTTGTTTGTTTTCTCCTGATCATGTTTTTTATCTCATCGCAGTCAACGTGAGTGAGCGGGGTAAATACATGGTTTAGATTCTACTCATTTCTATGCAATGCTGACATCTTGATTGCTCTCCGTTCAACTCCTTCCTTGCTTTCCTCATTCCCCTCCAAATCCTCTCTACCCTCCTCCTCCTCCTCCTCCTCCTCCTCCTCCTCTTCTTCCTCCCTTGTCCTGAATGCAATACAACCATCTTCTTTGTACCTTGGACTGAAGGAGCAAATGCATGCTTATATGACATCTGGATAGATTGTCAGTCCATGGTCAGGTGCCCCAAACTGACTCAAATCTCTCCACTTGTTCTTTTGTAAGAAGTCAGTGCTTGTCACTTGTGTCTGACTTTTTACTTTTTATTCATTTTGATGATACTAACCAGCGTGTAATAAAAAACAAATCTTCCAAAGCTTTTATTGTAACAAAGCTTAGTTTTATTTTGGGAAAAAATGATGCACTATACCTTGTCTGTGTGTTCTGAACTTCAAATATAGTGCATATATTTTGATGCCGTTTGACAGCCAGACAGCAGCTTTATGAGGAAGTGAAAGCTATGCAAGCCCATATGCCTGTACTGACATTAAAATGATGAGTCTCTGACCTTGCTATCACTGAAAGGGGCAGTGAATCTCATTTCCTCTCCTCAGGTTCCAAGGTTCTACAGAATGATGAGTTCACTAAGGATCTCTTTAGGTTTCTACAGCTTCTCTGTGAGGGCCACAACAATGGTAGGTGGACACTTTTTCCATTAACCAAAATGAAAGAAGATTCTGCATGTCTCTTAACAACCGACTGGGTGGCGTGAATCTACTCAACGACAACCAATTATATCTTTCCCCTTATTTTGTCAAATGTTTTAGATTTTCAAAACTTTCTGAGGACTCAGACAGGGAACACAACCACTGTTAACATCATCATTAGTACTGTAGACTACCTACTAAGACTCCAGGTATGAAATTATTACAGACTGATCTAGAAACAAATTATATTCATTTATGTTCTTTAATGTGCCAAATCATTTTCTTTTTTCCTCTATTAGGAATCCATCAGTGATTTCTACTGGTACTACTCTGGTAAGGATATTATAGATGAGGCAGGTCAGAGGAACTTCTCCCAAGCACTGGCTGTGGCTAAGCAGGTCTTCAACTCTTTAACTGAGTACATACAGGTACCATATCACAACACACTGCACCACAATAAGTGCTAATTAAAATCATTAGCGTGAATGTCTGATTTTGTGTGTGATTATCACTCCTCGCTCTCTATGCTGTGTGCTCCAGGGTCCATGTATTGGGAACCAGCAAAGTCTGGCTCACAGCAGGCTGTGGGACGCAGTTGTGGGCTTCTTGCATGTTTTTGCCAACATGCAGATGAAACTATCCCAGGTTTGTACTTTTGTCTGCTAAGTGGTGGTGCTGCCATGTTTTTGTACTGTACTGAACGTTTCCAACCTTACTTTATACAGAGGGAAATAGTGTCATCTTTAATCCACTTAATCTATTTGATAGCTGATAGCATTAATCAATCAATTAATTTTTATTTTTCTCAATATAGTTGCAGATTAAGGTTTTACATATTTATAAAAAAGTATTAAAAAATAACAGTAAATTTGATATTGTATTATAGATTTAAGTTTATAAACTTATATATAAACTACTAGATTCAATTTCTAAAAATGTGTGACATGCAACAGAGGAAGCCTGCTGGAATCAAATCAGGGTTTGCATTAATCTATAAGCAAAAAGTATATCCCCAAGTAATATTGGGGACGTTTTTTAGCCAAGTGTTTAAGCCATATACCATTTAAGTAGTTATTTTACTGAAGTCCACTTTTAAATTGTAATTGTAATTTCTTTAGCAGTATTGCTTCTTTTACTTAAAAAATCTAAATACTTCATCCACCAATGGTATTTGTCCTTGTCATACAGAGGATCCTTTAAAATATCTGTAGCCACTAGAGGTCTCTCCAGGCTTGAGGATAACCTCAGGCTACTGCAATATAATTACATATGTCATTCCACTCAGCTACAGTATATGATGTATGACTCCATCAAATCCATGCTATTTCCACCAATAAGCAAGAAATGGGCTGAAATCCAGCTGCCTAACCTTATCGCATGGTCATCAGAAAGGACAGTAGAAGCCTGTATGAAGGAGAGCACAGGTGGAGGGGTTTGAATTTTGAATTTAGCGCATCAAAGTATGCCTCAGATTTATGGCACGCCGAATACAGACTCCACAGAGACCCTAACTAAGTCAGACGGACCTAGCCATCTGCTCTTAGACAGTAAAATAACATTAACCCTGGTGCTGATGGATGGATGTTACCTAGAAGGCCCTTCTAGGCCCCAGCAGGGCCATTGTGGGTCCCAACAATCTGAGGCAACCTTGATCTCTCAGGGATATTAGACATGATGGCTGTATTCTTACAGGGAAGCCATCAGTAGTGTGTGATAGTGTAGTGTGAGTCACTAGGTTTCCATTTTTGTCTTCTCCTTACAGGACTCCAGTCAGATTGAATTATTGAAGGAGCTGCTGGACCTGCAGAAAGACATGATCGTCATGATGCTCTCCCTACTCGAAGGTTGACTTGTTTATGACTCACCACATGAGCTGTGCCAGCATCATTAGTTTGCAAGGATATTGTCTCTTTTATGACTTTCATTAAACATATTTGTTTGCTTGGAATGTAATCAAATATTTAGCAAAGCAGCTTTGCATAATCTGCATAGAGTGTTGCTAGTGAACGTGTGTACTAATAAACTTTGCTTTGGTCTCTTTCTCCGTAACTTCACAGGTAATGTTGTCAATGGTACTATTGGCAAACAAATGGTAGACACCTTGGTGGAATCTTCCAGCAACGTGGAGATGATCCTGAAGTTTTTTGACATGTTCCTCAAGTTGAAGGACCTGACTACCTCGGACAGCTTCAAGGAGTATGACCCAGAGAGGAAAGGTGTCATCTCAAAGAAAGATTTCCAGAAGTCTATGGAGAACCAGAAACAGTATTCCCAGTCTGAGATTGAGTTTCTTCTCTCATGCGCCGAGGCTGATGAGAACGACATGTTCAACTACGAACAGTTTGTGGAGAGATTTCATGAACCCGCCAAGGACATTGGCTTTAATGTAGCTGTGTTGCTGACTAATCTCTCTGAGCATATGCCTCATGATGCTCGCCTCTCAACATTCCTTGACCTGGCTGAGAGTGTCCTCAGCTACTTTGAGCCTTATTTAGGTCGTATTGAGATCATGGGGGGAGCCAAGCGCATTGAGAGAGTCTATTTTGAGATCAGTGAGTCAAGTCGCACCCAGTGGGAAAAGCCTCAGGTGAAAGAGTCAAAGCGGCAGTTTATTTTTGATGTCGTCAACGAAGGCGGGGAGAGTGAGAAAATGGAACTGTTTGTCAACTTCTGTGAGGACACCATCTTCGAGATGCAGCTGGCCTCTCAAATTTCCGAGCCTGACCCAGCGGAGCGTCCGGAGGAAGATGAGGTCGACAACCAGAGTGTGGTGGAAAAGCAGGAGGAGGAAGATGAGGAGAATGTGATGTTGGAGTCTTCCTCAGCTTTTACAATCGCCTGCATCTCCATGAAAAAAAGCCTCTGCCACTTCCGCCAGCTGCTTACTCTCAAGAGCATGAGGCGGCAGTACAGAAAGTTTAGGAAAATGAGCGTTAGGGAGATGGTGCGAGGCTTCTTCTCGTTCTTCTGGATGATCATCACAGGCCTCCTCCACTTTGTCTACAGCCTGGTTTGGGGTTTCTTTCACATTTTGTGGACCACCATGTTCGGGGGTGGCCTCGTCGAAGGGGCCAAGAACATGAAGGTGACGGACATTTTAGGAAACATGCCAGACCCCACCCAGTTTGGGATCCACGGAGACGTGTTGGAGATAGAGAAGATGGAGGCGAGTGAAGCTTCAGCGTTGGCGGAGATGGGTCAGATGGCTCAGGGAGATGCAGCAGAGGCAGACCTGATGGCTGAGTTGCTGAACATACAGCCCAAGAAGGAGGGAAAGCACGGGGCTGAGCCAGGTTTGGGAGATGTGTCAGAGGTGGTGGTGGGGGATGCTCCGTCCATTGCCAGCGCTGTTAGGCAGAAGAAGGCACAGGTCAGTTCTCGTGTTAAGTCCAATTCAATAAGGGAACTTCTTTTCCAAATCATGGCTTTACTGATAGACACTGGATATCCTAAAACATTAGTAACTTGAAACACATTTTTATAATATTAGAACGAACTGTTTAATTGAATGGTGGTCTAAACAATGTATTTTGTTTTAGTTGGCTGCAAAGAAGAGAGCTGTAAATGGAGACTACAAATCGGATTCGGAGAAAGGAGAGTAAGTGTTTTTTAATTTGTTCATTGTTCATCCTCAGTGGAATTAAAATTGATGTGATTTGTATGTGATTATAACATCTGTAGATCTGATGGCACAGAGTGTATTATCGTGTTTTGCTGTGTGCTACAGTCAATTAAATATTTTAACATTTTCAAATTCCTGGCAAAGCGACTTCAAGTACGAACAATGTCAGTCAGGATTTAAGTTACCTCCTGATGGGATGTGATGTGGGATGTAAATCTGGTAGACTCTGGGTGTACTGCGCTTCTGTGGTTTTGTTCTCCTCATAGGTCACATGCATACATGTATGTGTGTGTATATCTGTGACCTGGCAGCAGCCTTGTATCTGCCTGCCACAAATGTTTACTAATTATTGTTGCAGTTCAGAAGATGGTGAGAAGAAGGACCATGACAAGGCCAAAGACGAAGGCCCTCCAGAGCCGCCAGTGGAGAAAAAAGCCCCGAAGAAAAGGATTGGCCAGAAGAAAGAACTACCAGAGGTCTTCATGGCCAGCTTCTTCGCTGGCTTGGAAATCTACCAGACCAAGATGCTGGTCAGATATTTCCTTCACAGCTGTCTTAAAGTCTTTAGTTTAGAACTAGGTTAAATATGTTAAGGTGGTACAAATCAGCTTGTTGCATATATATGTATGTGTATATATACAGTATATGTGTGTAACTTACACACATATAAGGAATAATTTTTTCACAGAATTACCTTGCCAGAAACTTCTACAACCTCCGCTTCCTGGCACTTTTTGTTGCCTTTGCTATCAACTTCATTCTGCTCTTCTACAAAGTAAGTTTGAATTTAAGGTGTCATAATGTATACAGTATAATTCTTGAAAATTGTTGTAAGGGCTTTGGTAAATATCTTTTTGAAACAACTCATTGTCTTTCAGGTGGCCGGTGATTACTCAGATGATGAAGACCCATGGGATGGTCGAGGTAGAACCAGGGAGGAGGAGGAGGAAGATGAGGCTGCACTTGAGTATTTCGTCCTGCAGGAGAGCACAGGTTACATGGCGCCAACGCTTCGCTGTCTGGCTATACTACACACTATCATATCTTTCCTGTGTGTAGTGGGATACTACTACCTGAAGGTACAGTAACACCAGCTGACAAGAAAATACACGGATGTTTTGATTAAACATATTTAATAGGTTACTTTTTTTTACTATATACTGTAAAAAATAAGATCTCAGCAAAGCGTTTTAGCCCTGCTTATGTGATTGCTGACGTCCTGTTGCTTTTAGCAGTGAAACAGTTTTACTACATCCTATTCCCAACTTGTATATACGTTTGTACATTCTTTCTTTTGTATTTTTTATCTTTATTTTTTGAATATGTGTTCTTGTATTCTATACTATTTATTATTTCTTGTATATTCTGTATGTGTGCTGTGTGTCTTATATTTTGCTGCTGTAACACCAAAATTTCCCAATTTGGGATCAATCAAAGTCTTTCTTATCTAAACAGACTGGATATGCAGCATGATGACATTAATCACTGTGTGCTATTTTCTAAACTGCTCTATCATAGCAATTCCCTTTCTGTCCAAGGTGCCCCTGGTAGTGTTCAAACGTGAGAAGGAGATTGCGAGGAAGTTGGAGTTTGCCGGCCTTTACATCACAGAGCAGCCGTCAGATGATGACATCAAAGGACAGTGGGACAGACTGGTCATCAATACTCCGTGAGACAACCACAGTACAGCTATTCAACCCTGAGTCATGATCTTTTATAAACAATGGATTAATGCAGATTTGTTTGTTTTTGTTGTTTTATCAGTTCCTTCCCCAACAACTACTGGGATAAATTTGTCAAACGCAAAGTAAGTGTAATTTTTGTGTATTTTTTCATGCAAACACAAACTATAAATCCAATCTGGGGATAACATACTTGTGTACTTCTGTTTTGCTGGTATTTGTAGGTGATCAAAAAGTACGGAGACCTGTATGGCGCTGAGAGGATTGCAGAGCTGCTGGGGATGGATAAGAGTGCCTTGGATTTCAACCCTACAGAGGAAACCGTTGTCAAGGAGGCTTCACTAGTGTCATGGTGAGAGATTGGACAGAAATAGAAAGAATAGAGGTCAAATAGGAAATATGAGCCCCTCATATCAACCTTTCTTCTTTGTTGCCAGGTTGAGCTCAATCGACACAAAGTACCACGTCTGGAAATTGGGAGTGGTGTTTACAGACAATGTAAGTTTGAGTACACTTTGGGATGATTGATTGTTCTGTTTTGTGGTTGTATGGATGGAAGAGTAAATTATTTGATGAATGGGTTTGATTGATGGATTCTGATCAACTTCCCATTTTATTTCTTTACCAGTCATTCTTGTATCTAGTGTGGTACACCACCATGTCCATCCTGGGCCACTACAACAACTTCTTCTTTGCTGCTCATCTGCTGGACATTGCCATGGGGTTCAAGACCCTTCGCACCATCCTCTCCTCCGTCACACATAACGGCAAACAGGCAAGGACTTGCAGGATGTTGGTCTTCCTCCAAGCAGCAGGGGTCACTGCAGAGTTTGTGGTCCGGTTTGGGTTGTAACCACCGGCTATTTACTCCTCGATGTGCGACCTTGAGCCACTGATGGCATTTTGTGTAATACTTGTGTCAAGCCTGAAAGAATGTATAAGTTCTCATTTTGCTTAAGATCTTAACACAAAAGGCAATCATGATCCTTTATCTATGTTCTACTGCTTGATCAGCAAAGAAACAAATACTCTGAAAAGAATTGTGTGAGCTGAAGAACTTTGTATTTCTTCTAAGCATTTTTGACCACCTGAGTACAGATTGAAGCAAAAGTAGGCAGCCAAGCCTTGATATGCCACAGGTTTATCAAGTGGTTTTGGCTAAGATATTAGCAAACTGTAAATTGGATTTGTTCTAATATCTGTTCCTCTACATTTTCTGTACATGGTTGGCAAGTATCACCCTAGTGGCTTGTGTTGCCTTCCGTCCAACATTTCATAATGTATAATGGAAGTTAAAATGATGCTCGGTTGAGCAAGAATGTGTCATCTAGTAAATATTGTATGTGCTGTGTCCATTTTTGTATCTTTGCATCCCATAGATGCATGATATAATTGGGAGAACTAAGGCAAAAGGGAGAGATACAAGTAAAGGGAGCGCTGGTGCGTAAATGTCAATTTAGATAAACCCTTTTGAGATTTGAGTTCAAATGGCTCAATTGCCTTTATTTCACTTTCAGTGCTGACTGTCAGATCCTCCAGGGAATTATCACGTCAACGGACCTGAGGCAAAAATTTAATGTCAATCTCCCAAATGGCGAGGCCGCAAGGAATCGCTGACACCTTCCACACTCAGCTGCCTGTGGGCAGATCACTCACACCATCAATCCAAATGCAGTTTTTTATAATTTTTTATTTGATGATTTTTAAAAAAGCAGCACGTAACACTGCACAGCAGTAATTACATAGGCCGACATTTTAATGCTGCTTCCACTGTTGTTGCTGTTTAGGTTCATCCGTGTAGGAGCTGCATCTGTATGGAGTGTATTTGTATAAATAAATAAATGTTGAACTGATGTGTGCAAATGGTGCCTGCTCTGCTCTTTCCGCCAGCAATCCACCCGCGTTCCTCATGAGGGTTTAACTGCTTTTTATAGAAAACGAATGGGAGCTGGCAGCTATGTCTAATGTTTCTAGCCCAAGTACATAAATAGACAGGAAGTTTGTAGTGACATTTTACCGACTGTGATCTGTTTTTTTTTTTTCTTCAAGCTGGTGTTGACAGTGGGCCTGCTGGCAGTTGTGGTCTATCTCTACACTGTGGTGGCCTTCAACTTCTTCAGGAAGTTCTACAACAAGAGTGAGGATGAGGATGAGCCAGATATGAAGTGTGATGACATGATGACTGTAAGTATCAATCATATGTATTTAGAAAAAACTTTTTGAACACAGACTTGCAAAGAGCCTCCCTGTGTGTTTCCACAGTGCTACTTGTTCCACATGTACGTTGGAGTGAGAGCAGGAGGGGGCATTGGGGATGAAATCGAGGACCCAGCTGGGGACCCCTATGAGCTCTACCGCATCCTTTTTGACATCACCTTCTTCTTCTTCGTCATCGTCATCCTCCTGGCCATCATCCAGGGTGAGCTTCAGCGTTGTACTTGCACTTTTGAGGGGGTTTTGTTTACGTTTTTGTTGTTTTACCACAAGACAAAATATGCTACTTCAACAAAACACCATTGTGTTTTATAGTGACAAATGCAAAGACACTGATCTTCCTCACAGCGTTTGCATTATTGCTCAGCAGTAGTAGATCCACATTAAAGCCTTTACTGTATCTTAACATTGTGGTTGCACACACACAGTACATATTATATGATGTGCTCACCACAATTCCTCTTTGGTTGCAGGTTTGATCATTGATGCCTTTGGAGAGCTGAGAGACCAGCAGGAACAAGTCAAAGAGGACATGGAGGTGAGAGTAGATTTAATTCTCACCCGTACTTGCCAGCCTATGGAGCGCTGAAGGCATTTAGGAGAAGCAGGCGTGGGTTGAGGATGGGAGGGTTTTTTGTTCTCTGAAGGAACATAATATGATTTAATGACATTATTTACTGTATGATGTTAATGATGTTAATAATAAATAAGTTAAGTTGTGTGTAAGTTGTCTAAAACTGTCTAAAACCGCCATAGTAGAAGAGAAGGATGGGATTCATCTTCGGCATGCGTACATTTTTCCTAAATTGTCATGATGTCATACTAAATTTGAATGTTATACAGAAAATAAGATGCTCAACTTGAACACTGTTAAAATTAATTTCCTTCCCTTTCAGCTTGAGTTTAGACATGTGACAAACTTTTTGTTTTTTGAGCTCTTCATCTATCTCTCTTCAGTCTTTCAAGTAACAGTCAGTCAGATGAAGGTCAGGGAACACACTTGGTCCTTAAGAGATTGCAGTTACAGGGGAAAATAAATATTTAGTTTAATATGAATGAATTAAGTTTTAGCGCAGATGACCCCAGTGACATGACTTTCATAGTTGTTTTCTCTGACTTTAGAAAGCTCAGAAGATTTAATAGGCTGAGTAGTACTAACCATGGCGAGTGAACTGATCTTTATGTGTAAAATGAGTGGAGGCGCCCTTAAAAAAATAATGCAAAATGTCCAAAAGAGAGCAGGTGTTCTAATTATCTTTTCTGTCCCCAGACCAAATGTTTCATTTGTGGGATCGGTAATGACTACTTTGACACAACCCCTCACGGCTTTGAGACTCACACCTTACAAGAGCACAATTTGGCCAACTACCTGTAAGTATACTGCCTTCGAGCATTTTCTATAACCTTTTTTTTACTTTTTATTGCAAATGTGATTATCATTATCGTCGTCTCTCGCCAACATGTGTTTCTGTAATTTAACCACATGATTGATGGCTTCAGCACACTACCACAGCATCAGGGCCAAAGTCACTAATAGCCCCAGTGATCCAGAAGGCTAGTTTCCCTTCAGATATTCTTTCCTTCTGTCCCTGCATTTCCCTCGCACTCCCTGCTCATCCAGTGTTTCTGTGTAATTCCCGTGACAATAGAAGGTCTCAGTCCATTTGCGCTCACAGTCAGCTGGCCGGAGGATATGAGAGCGACCTCATTATGTTGCTTCATTACTATTTAATGACATGAACTTTATTGGAAAATAGGTTTGTGATAGCATGCTCTCATACAGTATTCATCAGAACTTGGCAGGCTGCGATGCCCACAGAGATACAGCGGCCCGTTGCCATTTAAACTTGATTTAAGAAACAACAGGTGATTTGGGGATGGTGTTACTTGGCGGTACCTCAGCAAAGCCTTCTTTTTTGATTCTCTGATATTTAGCTAGGAGAATTTGAAATGTTTAATTGTTTCATTTTGGTTTGACGGTTGTTGTTTTTCGTCTCATTGACCTGGCTTTCTCTAAAGGTTTTTCCTGATGTACCTTATCAACAAGGATGAGACAGAGCATACTGGCCAGGTACAGTATGTACATTCTGACCAATATTGCTTGAATTTACATTGTGATTATTTATTTTTTATAATGAGTTAATAAGACAAATAAGCATTATCACATCTTGTTTGTTACATTTTGTTTTCTTTCCATTTATGATAAAACTTGACATTTCTCCATGATATTAATGAAATGCAAAAGTGCAAACTGCATACTTTTCCATTTATGTTTATAATGTCAAACTGCTGGTAAGTCACGTTAAATTGCTTCAAAGCCCGGATTCCTGGCAGTAAAACAATGAGATGTGCTTAAAGTTTAACTGTGACATTGCAAATAACTCCATTAACCACATTTCTATTCGATAACTACTTAGCTACTGGCTAACTACTAAAGTTTAAAAATACTTTTTAAAGACAAAAAAAAACACATTCTTTACCAAAATAGTCAGACCCAGGCATTCAAATATTGGGCATAATAACAAGGCAACAGCCACAATGTATTTTGTTAAATTGCAGAATTAATGTTATTTGACTACAACTTGAGTACATTTGACATAAATATGACATACATTTGGCTATAATGACAGCTGACATAATTGATTATTATTAGATATGGCAGTTTGCATTATTGCCAGCAAATCATGGTCCTCAACCTAAACTTTGACTTTCTACAGCTTAATCAGACAATGTTGATTGTTTAAATTATAATTAAAATCACAGCTATTGCAATAACAAAATTGCAATTTGAAAACATTGCAATACATAAGAAATATTTAATTGCTCAGCTTATTTTTGAATGCATGTACATATTCATGCATATACATTGTCCAAAATGTAAATTGCTTAATTTTGAGTAACACTTTCATGCCCATGTATGTGTGTCTGACTCCAGGAGTCATATGTGTGGAAGATGTACCAGGAGCGATGTTGGGATTTCTTCCCAGCTGGAGATTGCTTCCGCAAACAGTACGAAGATCAGCTCGGATAGATAAGAGGCAAGATAAGATAAACCTTTATTGATCCCTAGAGGGATAATTCGGATAGAGCAGATACATTCTCTTTACCTCTATCTATGTCAAGTGGGCTGCTGGAGAATGTAGTCCTACATACTGCTGCTGGACTACACCACCGCACAGCCGTCCCGCCAATGTTTCAGACTGGCTGAAGGAGTGACAAGACAAAATTACTACTTTTTTTTTATCTATGAAAGAGAAACCTCTCCTACCCGTGTCAGATGTACCTTTGTGACCATCGGTACAGTGCCAATCGATGAGAATACGACCTGTAACTTGCCCAGACGTTTTATTTTATTTTGGGACTCGTCTTTGATAGCGTGTTGCCTTTTACTCCACATAACCCCAAGTCATTGCACAATTTTTTTTTGTCTTTTTGAGAAACACTGGGTTGTGTGGGGTTATGGGGCAATGTGTCAGTCATATTATGCACAAGAACCCAACTTCAATATTTTGAGAATATTGAACTTGAGACTTAATGCCAAAAGAAAAGTGGAGGAGTTCAGTAGATTTACATAGTGCGCAGAAATGTGATTTTTTCCAGATGTTATAACCTTGCATATTGAGATGATGTTTTAGAATAAAGTGGCAAAAAGGTTTATTACTGTATGTAGTATAAAAAAATGCCTATTTTTTTCATGAAGTGCCTTACAGTACTGTATCTACATTACAATGAAGCTATGCAAAACCTTTGTTTCTTCTTTA
Source organism: Percina caprodes (assembly GCA_013375575.1). Classification (NCBI taxonomy): domain Eukaryota; kingdom Metazoa; phylum Chordata; class Actinopteri; order Perciformes; family Percidae; genus Percina; species Percina caprodes. The sequence continues at coordinate 1,217,414 of JABXJD010000013.1, forward strand.
TTGTATGTAAGTACAGTAATTCTCCTGGAACAGTAACAAGTAGCTGTCCAGAAATGTAGTTTTTGGCTGAACATTTTCATTTGAACATGGAAGAACAGCGTTGGTTTGATTTGACAGATTTCTTGCTGAATGCAGCATAACTGCAAATGTTTAAGGTAGACAGTGTAATGACAAATCAGAATTTACTGAACAACTTCAAACAAGAACAAAAATTTAATTGCTATTGTATGGCCATTTGTATGTAGTAGCTTTGCTGATCTGTGCATTTCTTTTGATGGGAAAAAATAAAAAAAAATCAATGCAAGAAATATTCATGTTTGTGTTATTCATTGGGATACGTGAACTGATATTGATTTTCTAAATACACCCACAAAAAGTACATTTCAACTTTTAAAACGTCATAACAGGACACAGTATTTGAGACAGTTAATCATTTCAGTCCCAAAATCAGCAAAATGCAACATCTGCCTTGACTCACTCCAAACCTCAAAGCTATATTATAACCATAACCATCCTGCAGCTTTTAATTACAGTGTGGTAAGTAGCACGGGGTGAGTAGATGTGCACTTCTGGTTTGGTCAGAGAGGTAAGACAGGGCCTCAGTGGGCTGCATGATGGGACTTTTAGCCCTTTTACCCATGGTGCCACCTGTCAGCTCGCATTATGTCACCACACCTCAGGCACCACACAGTGCTGCAGCCTGCTGCTGAGAGCAGTTCTGCCTCTTCAACTCCTCAACTTACACCTGTAACACTTGCAAGATTAAAAAACCAGAGCTGTGACTGTCATAGTAAATATTAACGTAATATGGTTTGACTGCACTATGTAAAACAAAAGCAACAGGAAAAAAATTTGTTATATTATTAGGGTTAGATATTATATTCTATGCTCTTAACAAGCACTGATCATATCAGTGAAGTCACTGATATGATCATTCTCAATAATTTGACATATTGAAAGCTGTGGGGAAACTATTCTCAACATGAAATAGTAACAATTAAGCCATCAAACTGATGACGTATTTACGCCACAGCCACATTAGTGGTGTTTCAGCAAATTTTAGAAATGTTGGACTTGTCAGGCTTTAAAGTATGGTCAAATTTCAATTCCATTTCCAACAAACCAAACAAGCATAAAGTATGTTAATATAAAAAAATGGAATGATGAAAGAGCGGACTTTTTTTTTTTTTCAATTATCTTAACAGCATATGCTTAAGGTGAAATGACACAACCTAGGGGACATTTTACACTTCATGCAGCCACTATCCTCTTCAGGTGGAAGACCTAAATATTTTGGATTTTGGGTCTATGGTTTAAAATGACTCTGAGTGCTATTTTGGAGATATTAGCCCTCTATCTGTGTTACATTCAGTATGCAATCATGTTTGTGTCATCTTGTTTGCTGTAATGCCTAACCTCTCTCTATGATTCCCGCAAATAACCAATTCCTGATGTAAAGCAGCTGAAAGTCTGAAAGCTCAGTGCCTGGTGTGCGGTAGAGTGACAGGTCGGCAGGAAAAAGAGAGCAGCTTGAGTCACAATCTGTGCTGTCACCTTCAGCTGGCGACCTGCAGAGAAACTCCAACTGTTGACAAGTCACTGCATATTGTCCCGTTGACACATCCTGTCAGTGTGTGAGCCTTTCATGCAACATCACACAACAAACAGCACCTTAACAGCTAAACCCAGTATGAAGAGGAAGAGAGGCAATTTAAAGTACAGCTAGTAACACTAGATACTTTTTTGTAACTTAAAATAATGTTTCCAAAATTGTTTCAGTGGTTCAGCAACTCGTAACAGGGTAACAACACTTCTGCATTCACTTTGCGGCTCTCTACCGGCTATAGCCACACTATGCAAGTTTGCCAGATCGGGTAGAAGATCTATAGTTCCAATGAGACGTAATTTGACAACTCCGCTTCCAACATGTAGGAAGGCCGAAGCAGTAAAGTTCCCTAGTGGTGCTTTAAATTCTCTCTTCACAGGCCTATTCAACTCTAATGGCCTTTACAACACCAATAATGGATAACTGAATTTAACTTTGTTTTACTGATTTGTAGGTCAGCATGCTGCTGATAGCTTCTTCATTGTCATCAAAGTTGAGGACCCACGCCTCTATGTCATTTGTGTCAAACCCAAATTTGTGCTGTCTGGACAAAATTAGATCAAACTAGTTGTTACGGTTGAGGTCCGGCTGGCCATGAGTATTTGTTTTGTTTACTATTTTTCTGAGTTTTCGGTTGGCCTGCCCTGTTTCCCTGCTGTTTTTGGTTTCCCACTCTCTCTCCTGCCGAAGCCAGCTGACAATGTACACCTGACTTTCAACATTAATCACCCGCTCCCGCCGCTCACACCTGCCTGCCATCTCCAATCTACAACAGTATATATATCCCAGCTCTCCATCCACTCTTCACTTCATCGTTTCTCTGGTTAAGCTGGTGAAACTTGATAAAGAAATATATTGTCTAGACTATTTGTCTCCCTGTAGTTTCCTGTACTTGATAAGCTGTGTATTTGAATCCTCCTGTTCTCACCCTAACAGAACGATCAAGTCACTATGGCTCACCCCCGCCCCCCTCAGTTTCCCGCTTCATGACTTATCTTCAACCGTGACCTCCCAGAGAGCATTGCTTGCCCAGCATGCCTAGGCTATACCCGCTATAGTCGAGGCGCTTCGCTCCCTGTCCGATGAGGTCCGGCGGCTGTGCCATCCGGACAATTCCCCCGACATTTTCTGAATCCCCTGGTAACCCCGCTCCGTCTGCTCCGTCTGCTTTCCCTGTTCACCTCTCCTCAGCTAATTCGGCTCCACCCACCTTCCTTGTGTAGTGTGCCCTGGTGTTTAGCAGGCAGCCAGTAACCTTCCGCTCTGATAAGGCCAGGGTGTGTTACGTCGCCGGTCTGCTCTGTGACTGGGCCCTCTCTTGGTTCACCTCGGTGAGTGAGGGGAGGCCCAATCTCCTCTCCTCATACTCTGCCTTCGTGGAGGAGATGAGGAGGGTGTTTGACTGCCCTATGCGGGGAGCTGAGACAGATTCTCGTCTCAGGTCTCTCCGGCAGGGGGATCGCAGCGTTGCGGAGTATTCTGTCGATTTCCGCATTCTGGCCGCTAGGTCGGGTTGGAACAGTCCGGCTCTCCGCAGCGTGTTTCTGGAGGGGCTTTTTGAGCGGATGAAGGATATTTTAGCCACCAGGGACGAACCGGAGAGTTTGGACAATCTGGTTGATTGCGCTATTGACCTTGATAATTGCATCTGGGACAGGGAGAGAGAGCGCACCCCCTGCGGCTCGTCCTCTGCCCGGTCCTGCCCGTCACCATCTCAGGTCTTTGCTTCCTTGCCTTCCCAGCCACGTCCTATTGCTTCCCCGACACCCCTCTCTCCGCCTCCAACAGATTCTGCTCACCAGTGGGAGTGGGAACCCTGGCGAGCCAAACCTCTCCCAACCCTCGCCTCCTGCTGGTAGTGATGGCCAAATGAAGCTTAAGTCATGAAGTACCCACTTAAGTTTACAAGTCCCTCTCCCAGTGCGCTAAGCTGGATCTTAGAAACGCTTTCCACCTCGTGAGGATTTGGGAAGGGGACAACACCTTAACACACCTGTAGGCCACTACGAGTATCTTGTCATGCCCTTCGGTCTGACTAACGCCCCAGCAGTCTTCCAGGCCCTGGTAAACGATGTACTCCGTGACTTTTTACATCGGTTTGTGTTTGTCTACCTTGACGATATTCTGATCTTCTCCCGTGACCCAGTCCAACACACAGAACACGTCCGGTTGGTGTTGCAGCGGCTTCTGGAGAACAGACTATTCGTCAAGGCAGAGAAATGCGAGTTTAGCGTTATACCCACCATAACACAAGTCATTTTTATGATTAACTCTTGACTTTTTTAAAGTCTCATTTAAAGCATAAAAGAAGTTTGTTTGGCCAAAATTGTTTTCTCAGTTATTATGGAGATGATTCTGTTGACATGCAAGCTCAATCGCTATAATGTTTTGATCTGTAACACTTTTAGGATCCTCCGTGTTTCTTTACAGTTAAGCACGACAGTCCATTCTTGACCTTTTGAGTGTAAAATTGTGGCAAATGGCCCTGACAGTTTTCCAGAGTCCAAGGTGACCTCTTCAGATTACTAATGTTGTCCAACAAACAGTCCAAACCCAAACACGTTGAGTTTGTAATAATATAAAACAGAGAAAAGCAGCAACAATCAGTCAAGAGTGGAGGATATGCAATCAGACTTTCTATATTGATCGGTGTTGCTTTTCAAAAGAATAAGGTCCTGTAGATGACATTTTTTCTCAGATTATACAGTAATTTGCTAATTTAGGAGATTCCTTTTAAGTATTCTTGTATTTGGAAGGCACATCTTCCTGCACATAGTAACAAATGAGTGTTTACTGATTCAGTGTTGTGAGGGTATAGTGACCTTCAGTAAACAGTGGGGGCTAAATCTGTGCAGAGCATACAATGAACGGATGGAAACAGATGTGAGATTTACTCTAAAAAGGTGCTTAGCAATTGTACACTAAATAGGAACGTACTGGTGTGTGGCTGTATGTGTGTGTGTGTGTGTGTGTGTCAATTGCAGTAAGTGCTCTCCATACTAGCATAAAACCCTCTGTCCTCTGTTCCCACACTGCAGTACTGGCATCCACTTATTTGACAGATGTGTTCCTCCCTGAAGTACATTCTACATTAATAGAGTTTATGTGTGGCCTTAAGTGTGTGTGTGTGCATGCGTGTGTGTATGACAGATAGAGACAGAGCAAGACAGGTGGAGAATAAAGGCTGACAGTGTGGAGATTTAAAAAGTCCACCAGCAGATGTAAAAGACAAATAGATATAAGATTACCGAAGTTTGTATTTTATAATGTCTTTTTTTTTAATCGGGACATCTGTCAGTGAACTTGTAACACCTAATTGAACTTGATTGCAGCCTCAAGGAAGCTTTTTATATGAAGTCAGTGGGATTGGAGTAAATTGTTACACAGTATCTATTGATTTCTCTGATCCTTATTGGGAGGCTTGAGGCCAGGTCTAATGAGGCCTTTATTATGTGAAGACTGCAGTTCCCTTCATAGCCCGTTTGAATGACACATCAACCACAATGCTTCGCCTCTTTACTTTCTAAGGCTTTCCTCAGGGTGTGAAATGATTGGGATTGATAGATTTGGGTTGTTTAAATTGACAAAGTCTATAGACACAAAAGTTGGTGAAGTTTCTTCTGTTGTTTTTCTGGGACATACATGCAGAACATGTACCTTTCACATTGTGTTTTGGTTTAGAAAATATGAGTAGGAAACCCTTCCCTCACTATTGTCTCCGAGAGAAAAGAGCTTTGTCTGTCAACTCTTATTTAATTCATCTTTCTAAGACAGATTTAGACAGACCCCCACAAGAACTCTCTTTGTTTGTGAGGCAACATTACTTTGAAAGTAGCTAGTGACAAAAGTGTTCTACATTAAAAGGAAACCACAAACCTTTGTGTTGTACTGAAATCTGATAGTTTTAACCAACCCGTTTATTTTCATTATCTAACAAGTACCTGAACATCATCTCTGGTTTAATGGTAATGTCCTTGGATTTCTGCAGAGAACCAGGTCTAAGGTTCTTGTCCAGGGATCTGTTACATGTCCAAGGTCAGACAGAGGATCTTTAGCCCGTGGCTGGTGAGGGACTGAATGCTGCAGGGCCAGCAGAGCAGGCGGACAGAGCTGTGAGGTGAACGGTGCTAAGCGAGGGTTGAAGTGAGCTGAGCAGGCTGCTTCGTACTCTATGGGTGTTCTATTGCGCTGATACGGCAAAGAGACAAGTCAAGTGCAGATCCACCTCTGACGCCAGGCCAAACATACCTGGAGAGGACGAATGAAAAATAAGAGGAGTGTGCCGATGTGACTTTCAGGATTGTGTATTATAATGAGGGATCTACTTTTGACAATATAATTTGTTCATTAACTTGAAGTTCTGTATTGCATATTTCATAATTTTGGAACACACGCTCATTTGCTTTTTTTTTGCGTAAGATGAGAAGATTAATACATCTTTCATGCCTGGCCATTAATGTTTTAAATAAAAACTATAGCTAGCAGCCGGCTAAAGACAATTAAACGCAAATTCGTCAGGGGCAGCACGATCAGTCACAAACATATGGTCGCGCAAATTTGTTTCCACTTGAACAAAATAAATATGTAGTTACAGTAGGTCTATCTGTATATGAATCTGCTTCATAAACGCTTCATTCCCCGTTTCTAGTCTTTGTGCTAAGCTAAGCCATGTTTCCTCAGCCCTTTGTCCCCTCATTTCTATGAAATTTTCCAAAATTAGGCCCTGTGTTCCCTCAGCCCACATAACCCACATACCCCCCAAACCCCGGTCATATTTTATGTTTTGGATATGTGACCATGTATTCATTGGTGCAGTAATACTGTTAGGGTTCCTAGGGTTGAGGTTTGAGGGAACACTCTCCAGCCGGTTGCTGGCTATAGCTTCATATTTAACAGACAAAAATGAAGGTGATATAAATCCTGTAATCCGACTCTCGGCGCAAAAGTGAAACAGCATATTTCCCAAAATGTCAGAGTATTCCTTTGTTATATCTTTTATAAAAAGATACATTTATTATCAAGAAGCCTGATCCTGATCACACTTTTTTGTACAGGCAACAAACCCTCAGCTCTGATCCAAAGATAGGTGGGCTTAAACCTGCAGACAAGTCTGAACAGAGGGAGGAAGATGAAAGCATCAAACAGAGGATCAGACAGAACATGAGAAAGAAAGTGTGTGAGGCAAGGAAAAAGCGCCTGAAACACATTAAGGGTATAACCATCGTACCTTTAATCTCACCTCAAGACATTCCACCAAATGCGACACAGGAGACGGTGTAAAAGAATTGCTCCACATATAAGCCAAAAGAAACATGCCTGGGAAAGAAACAAAGGGAAGGCTCTAATTAAGGTAATAGTGTTGTAGATTGTATTTGATGAGTATGCACGTGTACAGTAATTATCCTTTATATGTCCATGCTTTGATTTTCATCACCAGGTTGTCATTCAAAGTGCCACAAGCAGGTTTTGCTTTCATCTTTGTAACCTCTTTACAAAGATGAAGATAATTATGGTTAGATCACACCGTTAGTGACTAGCAAACTGGAAAGAATAGCGCTTGGCATAAACCAAAACAGATGATTGATGATAACGATGAAGACAGTGATTGTATAATTAATCTTGCTTGCTCCTTTTAGCTATGAATAATACATGTTATTATCAATGCAGAGTATGAATGGGGTTGACACTGATGCTGACTAATGTGAGTCAAGGAAGGGCACAGAGGTAAGTCTCTCAAAAGCTCCCTCCATTCTTCTGAGCAGTTTGGGATTTTCAACTTATCTCATTTGGAGCATCAGAAAAGTGTATTGCGTAACAGAAAATGGGCATCCCAGTGGACCTTCTGTCATAGTCTTTAGGCCTGTAATTAACAATGGATACAATTATCCGCCCATTGGTTGCTTGTCTTATAATAGTGGTACAGGTCATGAAGAGAGCAGAGAAGGTCTGGTAGATTTAGACTAAGTCAAATATTCCCTATAGCTAAAGATTGCACCAACGTTATGAAATGGTACCCACTTCCAGTCTCCTAAATGGGCGTGGCCTTGTTTAAAAATGTAGTGAATGTTGTGTGGAAGGATCAAAATTATACTTGCGTTTTTTTATATATATATATATATATATATATATATATATATATATATATATATATATATATATATATTTTATGACATTAAATATTTACACAGCTAAAAGCCATATTTACCATTAGCAATTTTTTTTTTACGGCTTTCGCAAACGTTAGATGACTTTAGCCTATCTATGTTGCCAGCTCTCATGAGAGTTTGAACATGAGGTCTCGAACAAAGTTAATTTATTTTCTCCTGTTTTGTCTGAAATTACAATTTTATTGTCAGAATAGGAGATATGTGGAGATATATACTGTATTTACTTTGGTGATAATGGGGTGAAAGAAATCGGTCATAATCTGTGTTCATTTTACTTCTCATATAGATGCACGGCTGTTGTGAAACCCAGGTGAGACAAGAAATTGGGTCCAGTAAGAAATGGTCTCTGACTAAGCATACGAGTAATCCTATGCCATGCCAGGGGTTCTGTAGATTTGCTTGAGCTAAACGCTAACATCAGCATGCTAACATGTTCACAATAGCTGCGTTAACGTGGACACTAATATTCCACAAATAATCATCAGAATGAGAGGGGTGCTGTAAACCTTGTAAACCATAACAATCTGTTCAATAGGAAAATATTAGCACCTAATAACCATGTAAAGGCATAATCCAATCTTTTCTCTCTGGATTGAAATAAATATATTCTTTTTGTGCATGTTTGTCCCGTGTTGGCTTTGAATTTGAAATAGCGGCCAAATGGTGGAATTAAAATTTCTGTGTCCATCACGTGACAACAAACTATTCATTTGTGATATTAGTTAGCAAAAGTTGCTATATTAATTGTGTCATATTGCTAAACAATATTTTGATTTTAAGCTACAATCTGCGCTATTTAGCTATGGAATGAGATTTTACTGAAAAGGTAGTGGCTTGGCAGCAGCCTTTGATGTACACAGCACAGGCGGGTACTGGAGATAGCCCGGAGCTGCGGCAGAGTTGCTCCCTGCTGCCACAATTCAAAATACAAAATACCAATCTTGTTGGGCATCTTAAGTGTCAACTCTTTGCAGATTCAAACATGAAAAATTATTTTGTAAAGCGGTTGCATTTGCTTTACCACCGAAGGTACAATCTGTAGACTGTTGTAGCTGGCAACCTAAACAACATGGATTGGAACAGCTACAGCACATGGCACAAGTACACTCTATATCTCTTGGCAGCCCTGAGGTTAATAAAGAGGCGTGCAATTATATAATTTTACTCCAGACATCACTGAAAAGGAAAAACGGATACAATAATGTCATTTGATCCTGTGTTAAGCCTCAAGTGCGTTCCACAGGTAATTTTCACATGACATGAGCTTGTAAAGGCAATTTACTATTGTTTTTCACTCTGCTTTATTAAATTTTGTGCCCCAGGACTTGGCTGTTAGCTTAGACAGCTTTAGGTTATTGTGCACATAAAAACAAAGCAGGCAGTTGTCACCAGAGTCCAGAGCCAGTATTACAATTTGTTGTTATGTGGAATGGGTTTTATGTTGCCACAGTTATCTAGCGCTGAGATAAATGGAACAATAAGTTATTGATTAAATATACAATTGCAGCTGCATTATCCAGCTTGTGAATCTCTTAATTCCGTCAATTTTGGCTTTGGGGAGGGGCAAATTGTAGTATGATAGCAACCATGAAGCTGCAATCATCAGAAATGTGCATTGTGATGGCCAGCCATCATCCATCATCCATATATCTCTGCAGTAAATAAATGACCAGCAACTATTAAGCTTGTATTAGCTATTCTGGGTCTGCTGCTGCTACTGCTACTGCTACTGCTTTTGATTTTGGTCTCCCCTCTCCTCACCCCCGGTGCATAAAGGGAGACCATGGTTGCCATGAGTGTCCTGTCTTCCACAATGGCTGAAAACAAACATCAGGTCATTTCTGACCTCCATTACTCAATTTTTTTGCTCACATTCCCAGCTGTAGCTGCGACATGTCTCACACGTAAAATATAACTTTCATCACTGAGATCAGAGATGGTGTGTGTATGTGTAACATCCCTGACTGAATAACTAGTCTAACTATTCAACTTATGGTTAACCAATGCTTTAATTATAAATAAAATACATGTAGCATCTGTAACACTGTAAGAGCCAAAGAAGCATGACTGATTCAGGAAGAGAGCTTAACCAGGTTATCAAATGATCAACAGTACAGCTGAATAAAATACAGTGACTTTCAATCAAAGAACACATATTACACCTATTATTTCAGCTCAGAGTTCAGACTCATTTTTTTTTACTTCATTTTACAACCTCAAAACAAGAGGGTTAAACCACACTAAAGGTGATTGACAGTACGTATTGCATGTGCCACTGCCAGTATACACAATGTATTATTGGCAGTTTGCTTTGAACAACTTCTAAAGAAGTCTGACAAAGCTTTCTAAACGTAAAACGCTATGCAAGATCTTTAGAAGCACAACCTGTGTATGTTATTCAAAGTAGCTACCTTGGCTTCTCTTATCACTCAACCAGGGAGGTGAGTGCAACTTCGCTCAATTAGCACACGGCACCACAGGAAAGGGAATCTCATCAATAAACCATAGCACATTATTTAGGATGGAAATGAAAGATTCATGTTTGAGTGAGACTCCAAAAAAGACAAGTACTGTATGTCACTTCAAACCACCAAAGTGCCCTTCACAAATTAGCCTTGGTGTATCCTCAAACTTTTGAAGAGATGTCACTTTTAATATTTACTCTATGGCCTGGCTGTATTTCTGACAGCAAATTCAGCAAGACCTCTCAGCAGTTGTGGGAGGCCATGTGTGTTTATTTTCCATTAAGAGTGGCTCTCTCATCTCCCCTCCCTCATCCGTCTCCTCATCAGGGATACACTTTCTGTTATATGTATCACTTAATTATTTAAGAACATTGAAATGGGCTGATCGCCCTGATAAACAACATATAACCTCATATACTGTACATACAGATTTATATTTGCTAGCATGCCAATACACATATTCCCAACAACGTCAAGCAACAGTGCTTCTGACTCAAACATCATCTACATATAACACAAACTGGTAAAGCTCCGACTATGTGGAAACTATATGCTTCAGGCAAAACTCAGCATGGTTTACCCAAATGGGGGTAAACAGCGGGGCTTGTGTGGTTAAAATAGCCTGTGTATGTGAGAGCAAGTCATTTGCTGGTGTACGGTGGGATGACAAATTGTCTGTGTGTAGTATGCAAGGCCACATGATGGGCACTGGCTAAACGCCCAAAATAAACACCTTACTGGGTGTTGTAGGGTAAACGGCCCGTAGGCATCAGCCCACTGAGGACTCCTGACAGACATCTCATCCAATTAGCATTCAGCACCTTGCGTACAGCTTTGGGCAACAAACATTATTTTAATGTAGCACAATTTTTATCTTGCAAGCAAGTCCAGGCATGCACTCACTCACACACACACACACACACACACACACACACACACACACACACACACACAGTTTGAAGATATATGTACTCTCTTTAACATCAAACATCTGATTTTGATTTTGTGTCTTCTGTGGTGCTAGTAATTGATTTGAATAACAATAGTCTATATCCATGACTTTCCATTTCCGGGATTGCTCCGGCAGTCATTTCGGTCAGATTTCCGTTATCTTCTGCTTTCTTTGTGTTGGAATTCTAAACTGCAGGGTAAATCCAGACAGCTAGCTAGACTATCTGTCCAATCTGACATGTTTTTGGGGTTAATTAACCAACCTTCCTGGCAGCAATTGTTTTCAATTAATGCAAAATGGTGCTCCTATAACAGTGAACTTTAATGAGGATTATCACATGATTTTGCCATTGTGGGGACTGTTCTGGAAAGTCTCAAACCTTTGTGTATTTAAAGCTGCAGTTATCTCAGTTGATTATGTGTAATGTGAAAGGTTTTTCTAGTGACAAACCCAACTCAGCAGTCCCCCTCAGTTCTAAGGAGCTTTATAGCATCTTTCATCTCATTGTTTTGACTTGAGGCCAACTGTAACTGCAACTTTACTGTTTTTGTTCACTCTCGCTGCACTCATTAAGATGCAATCAGACGGTTTTTATTTATTATTAGCAAAAGAGCTTTGATAAACCCACTGACAAAAGACTAACTGGGAATTTTGATCAACATTTTGAAATGAAAAGAAATTAGTAGTTTCTTACATTTAACGTATGTTGTTCTGCAGTTGACTCTCAAACAACGTTCAACTTGATGATAAAGTGTCTGTAAGGCATTGGTAAGTAAAGGTATTCATCAGTCCCTGGCTGTCACCATGTGATGATAGCAGAATGTTTACAAAAATAAAGCAGGCTTATGGATCTTTGTGATGAATTATCTGTCTAAAGGTATTAAGTCGCAAGTCTATATAACTTATGTTTTGGAAAAATGTTCATCAGTAAGGCACGGATAACACATACGAGAGGGGCACTACATTGCGGAAAAAAGCTTGTATTAAAAGCTTTCATTTAGAAAATTGACTTCCAACTGAATTAATTCTTGGCTAACAAAATAATGGTGAGATTAATATTGGTGTCAAGATAAAAGTGTAAAGAGCTTGGGAAAATAATCTAGTTGTAAGAAAAAACTGATATTTACATATTAAACTTCATCCACATTTAAAAAGGTCAATTAAAGTAAATGATGGAAAGCTTCAGAACAAGTAATGAACTATTGTTAATCTGAATTTAACTGACTATGAAGCATATTAATTTGATTCTGCAGATAATATTTCCAAATCCCTGCTGGGCGGTGCTGTTTTTAAATTGTCCCCAGGTGAAATTAAGGTTTGGCCACAGTCTTGGCATGACTAATGAAACCTTTATTTCCAGCTAACTGTGCCGACAAATTACTGCCAAACAAAATGAGAAAGAAGTCACAACAGAGGCTGTGCTGAAAGTAGAGACTTCTGCCTTTTGTGTTGCAACTTACTGAATATTTCTTCAATAGGGACATCATCCCAAATGTATAACCTCACATCTCAAACTTTCACTCTAATGGGACTGACCAAAGGAATCGCACATGAAGCTAGTCTTGGCTAAACATGTGTATGAACAACTCTGTGTCCCTCGGGTGCCATTGAAAGGGTGACTAGGTTGTCCTGTAGTCCCAGTGAGGGGCTAAGCTGCTGTAATTTGGGGCTTCAGAACAGTGAGTAAAGGCAGTCCCACCATGTGGCTGTGTCAGGGCCTTGGAGAGCTACGATAATGAGGCAGGTTGCCTCATTAAAAGCCATGAGGCTTGCACACAAAAGAACCTGACATCAAAAGCCTCCACGCTGCCTTTAGTTTGCCTCTGCACACATGCTTTTGACCACAGTATTAATGCCACAATATTAAAGTCAAACAAAAGACTTCTCACTATACTGCACCCACTCTCTGTCTGGCACCTGAAAGCAGCTGTGTGTTACCTTCTGGAAATAAGTATTAATTCTTTCATATTTAAAAAAAGAAAGAAATAAAACAGTAAAGAAAATAAAAGAACAGATATGGGCTTTTTGGTCTATGTAGAGGTGGCAGAACAGAGACTGCCGCAGAGATTCTGGGTTAGACTTGCCACCACGCTTTCTGAACAGATTTTATTAACACAGTGGCATAAACTATCACAAAGCTCAACTAGTAAACTTCAATTCATTTTAATTAACTGCTAGCCAAACTGAATATGAGAAAATGTAAAATGTGTTTACAGATAAGCACACACTTAAACAAATATGGCAAATGAAGTTTCTAATAATAAATTAATAATGACTGAGTAGGTGCTTGGGATTACATTGACAAACATTGCAAGAAAATTCGTATTTTTCCATAATTGCAGCTAATTTACATAGGCCTAGCTCTTTCCAGGAAAAAGTCATGAGAAAGTATTAGGAAGTTAAAGACCTTTAAAATAAAAAAACATACCTGCAAAACGACTGATTCTAATGACATTCCCATTAGCCTCAGTTGTACTTTGTGTTTAGTGATCTTAAATGTTACCATGATGTCAAGTTTAAGATTATCCACTGCTTGTAGTGAATAAAAACAAAACCGTGGAAACACAGAAAAGAGATTAAAATGGCGGCAAACAAAAACATCACATTTGTGTGGAGCGATGAAGAAACTATACCGTTCTTGAGATTATTCATTAAACAAACATAAATGCCATATTTCCAACAAGTTTTCCGCTTGAGTGATGCTATTTTTCTTTTTCTGCAAAGGCTTAACGGCGCCTGTTAATCTCGATGAACAATTAATATATTAACGATCTATTAATCTTTGTAGACTGGTAGTAGATGGAAACGCACATTCATTTTATTTAGTAGATTTCCTGGAAATTCAGTTAAATCTCTAAATTTGGATTGAAACCTGTCTACTGTGAGCAAGTTAGTATAAATTTAAATCAGACCTAGACCACTGTGTCTTTTTTACATCTTCATTGTGTGGCAGGACTTTGAATATTATAGGATCTTTCAAGTTTTTTTATGGTTTATGGTTTCCTTGAATGATGATTCATAACCACCAGCCATTTGAAAGCATGACATGTATCCTGTGGTCTGGGAGTCAAAGATGCTGCGATGTCTATCTTGCTGAATCAAATAAATTATACTGTATCTTGAATTGTCACTCCTATTGACAGAGCCATTAAATAATTACTCTTTTTGTCCTTCCTCAGGCATTTTTCCATTGAGCTGTAAGGAGTCACAGGGGATTGATGCTTTGTGAGTGTGACAGGAAGCAGATAAGATGCAATCTGACAGCTCCGCTCCACGACTGCTGGACAGCAAATGTCAGCAGCCAGACAGCATATGTACAGACAACAGTGGGAGAGAGGAGTCTGGGCTGTGTTTTATGGATGTGAGGTTGTATGCATCTGTAAGCTGTCTGTGGTTTTGACAGAGGTGTCCATGTTTAATATGAATAGCATGTTGGAATTTCATGGCTTCAGGGTTCAGTTTGACTGTACTTCTGCACTGTAGGTGGTTTAACTGTCAACACGTGGGTCCCCAGGTGCATCTTCATGAACCGAGGTAAGTCTTAGTGAGTCTGATCCCGGAAAAATTCCAAAGCTTATGGACCTCAGCCCATACGGTGGGCAATGGGGTATGGATAAAGATAAGCAGATGCACTTTGCTCAGGCATGAAATGCTTTCCAAGGAATGTGGACAGAGATATGGAGAGAGGGAGAAAGATAGAAAACAAAAGTGACAGAACGAAGAAGAGGAGGCTGAAAAAGTGAATGAGTCACCATGCAGAACACAAAACACATTCTTTTTGTTCTCGTGGAGATGAGTCACAGTGGCTTAATGTATTTTTTGACATTTGTCCTTTTGTCATATTGTTTTAAGATGTATGACATTTTCTCTAAAACGAGTCAAATCTTTTGGGGAGATGTCACTTAATTTGCGAAGATTAATCCAGACCTCGAACTGTATCTCTCCTTTTCTGCAAAATGTCTATTCCCAAGAGCCCTACGGAGCAGCAGTATAGTGAAAAGCCTCCTTATTGACTTGTGATTAGGGAATTCAGCACAAGCATGGCAGAATTTTTCACTGCTGCCGCAGCTCAATATCCACCTCCATGACAGGGTTTGACATCATTCTTGTGCTCTAAAGCCATTTCTGGCTCAACAACAACACTGTACCAGGTAGGTATATATTGGTAGATGAAGGAAATCATCCTCAGTCAAACAGATGTCCAGAAGTACATCATTCTCTTTTTTTGTTGCTGTTTTTGACATTTTAGACCTAAAATAGCTACAATTAAATTAGCAAAACAAGATAAAATATTTGACAATATTACAAGAAGCAATCCAGTCTAGCTTCAACACTGTACAATGTGATTGAATCTCTTCAGATTTTTATTTTGTGGCCAAAACATAATTAAACCTGTAACCAAACCTCCAAAGTATATGATTCTGACATCCATGTGATGATGCCTATAGGCCTCATATTTTATTTTTATTTGTACTCTTTCTACTTCCTTCTGTTGTGTTATCTCCACAGGTTTGCTGATGAATAATGATGTTCAAATAATGTTCAACTGTGGGGGGAAAGACATTGTCTGAAGATGGATCTGAGCCTTTAAAGTAAGCAGTTAGTTGCTCTTTGCTTTTTTTCCCTATAGTGTAATTAAAATCGACAAGTTTTTTGAGCATAGTTGCCTTTTCGTTAAAGCACAAACATGGAGCCTCAACTGAAATAAGGAAAGGCAAAATGAGGAGGTGAAATACAAGAGCTTTTGGGGTTTTCAAGATCAGAACCAATAGAAAGAATTAGAAGAATAGCTTGAAAAAATAAGTACAATAACAACAAAGCAGCTCAAGAATAAGAGCCAGAGCCAAAAGGCTTTCTTTTAAAGTAACTATTTGGATCTAGCAGAAAACATTCCTTCACACAATGTTTAAAATCATTACACTGAGTATGGCAACAAAACAGTGATCTAAATAAATGCACATTCTTCTCTAATGATCAATACACATTAATATATTTGCTTTGAGGGAAAAATATTACACAGCAAAACAGACTCTTAATAAAATTATCTAGCAGTCAATATGAAATAACTGGAACTTCAAACTTCTTGAATGCTGTACTCGGCAAAAAGAAATCCTGGCTCAAATCTACTGCAGTGATATGAAATGAAACTCTTTACAAAGATGCATTTCCTGAGAAAGACATTCCATTATAAATGCCCTCAAAAATGTGATACACTTGGCTGTGTTGCTGTGCTGGGATGTTTGCTATATATGAGGTACAACACTAATGAATGGGAGGATAAGTTGAGATGATGATCTTGTCTCCTACTTTTCATCAACTGATTGAAACGATGAATTAAGAATCAACATAAGCTCTGGCAGTGCAGTTCAGAATCAGCTGACTCTTTGATTACCGCTCACATTTAAACATGTCCCAATCACATTAAATCAAGATAATGAGATACATCTTTGCTTTGTCATTGGATTTCAGATGATTTCTGCTTCACCTGCTACATTCTGTTTCTGGTTGTGTCATTTCTTACCCCTTCTTATCACTATACCTGGTGAGAGCATTTCTCAATACATGCTTGATATGGATGCCATCGCTCAACTATATGTGTTTGTTGGGTTATGTTCTGTATATCCCTTTTTGGGGGAAATTGACATCTCTGTGTATTATTTACATGCTCACAAGCAATTTCACCAAACAGCTACGTTCCACTTCCGGGATTGTTCAGTGCTACCGGAAATTCCGTCAGATGTCTTTTATTTCGGCTGGATGTCCGTTACTTTCCGTTATCTTTGTGTTGGCATTTGAAATGAAATTTCCCCTTGTGGGATTAATAAAGTATAATAAAGTATGCATTAAACTCCGGTCAATTAATGAGGACTATGGTTAACTGCTCCTCAGATCTCTGCAGGGTAAATCCAGACAGCTAGGTAGACTATCTGTCCAATCTGAGTTTTCTGTTGCACTGAAGCAACCTTTGGATGTACACATGTTCCACTAAAACAAGTTCCTTCCTGAGACAATTTTGCATCGGCACCGGGGCTTTGCCCGGTGCTTAGCGCCACCCAAAACAATTGTTTGGATTAAAGAAATGCCAATAAACCAGAGCATGTTCTTTCTGCCATCCCGGAATGCTGTGTGGACTAGCCAGACCCTCCTTCGCGGCACTGTGGAAGAGGGTCTTGCAAAGGGAGACTAAGCCTCCACTGAATCCCTGGTGGCATTAGACAAGTGTAGTTTATGGCACATTCTGCCCGGTTATCTTTGGATTTGTTAGCTTCTCATTCAGGTGTCAGTGAGGTGTTATTATGGAACCCACGCAACTTCTAGGCAAGACCAACCCTAGTACCAACCAAATAGCATTCACACACTACTTTTGGTCAGGCATCCATGCTTAAGCAGGGTAACATAACCCAATTTGTTCAGGCACTTCCTGCCCGCCCTTCATATGACTCATCATTGCGAATGCAGCTGGTGCAGCAGTTTGTCAGCCGGCAGGAGATGACCCTCTATTATATCAGATCTGTGGTGTTGACACGAGAATAATCACAGGTTAATGGAGTGACACCACTGAAGTCAAGTTATCTCCCGTTCTTTCACACAAACATCACACAAAACCTAATTTTAAGTCTCCACATATGAAACTAGGTCTAGGTCAGCAGGCATTCTCTTTGATGGAGGCAGAAAACTCAGTGTCAGTTGTTTAAACCCACATTCTAAACTGGGCCATGCTGTTTTCAGTAGCAGGGTCTACAGTAATAGTGTCATTAGGGCCACATGCAAGTTGTATCTATGAGAAAGCAGAGACTGTTCTCAAGTTCTCTCCATACAGTATTAGTTGAACTGAAGTCTTTCATAACAAGTCGTAAATGTAGAAGTGCTTTGATGTGATGCATGTCTCTTGCTTCAGAGTTAGGATGTGTTCTGTCAATAATCTATAGTAATATAACCAAAATCATTTGTGGAACATTTGTGTTTTCATTGAGTGCATCTTCTTTTTTGAAGTTGACATGCAATGTTCACCATCAAATTGACTTAAACAAGCTTAAATTTCCCAAACAAGAGAACAAAGTTGTTTTTGTAACTGGGTTCGGGCCTTTCAGACCAAAGGCAGCAACGGCATCGCTGCACTCTGAAACCCATCGCTCCAATGGCTTGCGCCGCAACTTGTATGCAGAAATGTTTTTTTACTTTGGTGAAAGCCAGGCTTACATTTTTCCCTAATTCCATCTTTTTTTATTCCACAAAAAAGTCAAATATTTCACAAACATCAAAAAATAAAATAAAAATTGAAAAAGAAAAGGAAGAGAAAGAAAATGTTAATAAATAAATCAGTAAATAAAAACTAACAATAATAGTAATTATTTCTAATTTAATCAAAAAGATATTGTTATCAGGTGTATGTGCTTGTCTGTGGAATGTGTTAGTTAACCTTGGTGATGTTTTCCAATTTTGATTTTCCCTTGTCATTGTGGTCATTTGCAATCTGGGCTGAAGAGGATGGGGACGTCTCTTCATCTTTCTATCTGTTGGCTAGGTGAGGGGTGGAGGAGAATAACATTTATCCAAATCCTTATTAATAGTTTATTAATAGTTTCTTCACCTTGAAATATTTTGGCATTCCAATGTTTGCTATGCTCCTGCAGGTTTTAGTGGAAATATCCTTCTCTAGTTTACTTGGTCCCCATGCAGTGGTTTATTCCAATTAGGTTAGTGGTTTAGTCCAATAAGGGTGGGGCCAGGAAAGGTATATTACTGTAAGCTACTTAGGCATTGACTGTCTTGTTTGAGATTGAGAGTCTGTTTTATGTATAGAAAAGGGCAGAAGCCCTGAGGTATCCTCCCCCCTCAAGACTTAACCTACCTACTTGCTGTGGGAGAGTTGTTGTGGGGAGCAGCTTGGTTTGAGGCTGTGGTTTTATATAATATATTCTGTCTTAATCTTCCCAATACTTTTATTTTTCTCCTCTGTTCTATTGTGGTTTTTAGTTAATTAAACCAACACCTTTTTCCATAAGTCAACATCTGTTTTTTTCAGTGCCAGACAGCCACACTAAAATCCCTCATTTATGTGACGTATTAATAAAGGTTTGTTTCATTCTCTAAATACATACAGTTACTATAATGCCTGGTAATATGCTGTACATGGTAGTGCAAATCTAGTAGATATTGTATTGGTATGATAGGAATATGTTCATTCATCTGCAATTTGTATTTGGCGGTATGGCTCTCTTCTGGGGCCTCACCGCACTTCCACGTGCATACGTATGTGGAAAGCAAGAGGCGGGGAGAGCACACCTATTTGCCCTTCCATGTACATACATGGAAAGCATTAAGCAGGGAGAGCAGCAGTGGCAGGGTCCCCCTAGGGTACAGAACAAAGCAGCATCAGTGACAGCAGACATGACATTGATTAAGTCAGACAACATAAATATAAATTTAAAAGGAGGAGCTGGGGTGGAGGTGTGTTGCAAGTGCTAGCAGAGATGTAGCAAGGTAGACTGGGAAAAGCAGTTTAAATAGAGCGCTCTATGATTGGAAATCCAATCATTTGCTTAGGAGGAAATCAGCTGAGCCATTTAGCTGGTGTAGAGATAATAGCCGAACTTGACTCCGTGACCTGCCTGAACTTACGCTATGCTTAATTTGTGGTTTTGAAAAGGGAAAGTTGACAGTAAATATTATGTAGTGAATACATGGGGACATGGATCAATGAAATTTCACAACATTTTTATGTTTATCTAAATTCTGTAAATGGTTAATCTTTTTATTCATCGCTGACAAAGCGATGAATAAATCAAGACTCCCATCAAGGAGTAAAGATGTCATATCTTATAAGCTGCATGAGCAGAAACTGTGGCTGGTAGCTTATAGATTTTCCACATTGAGAAATAGTGGATTCACTAAAACATACTATTCCTCAGGATTTTGCATGAGATATGGACCCTCTTATTCAAACGTAGCATAGAACAGAATACAGCAGATTAGAACAATATCCTGGGGATGGACACAAGAATTCATCTCACCAGGGGTGAAAGAAACTAGCTTTTTAATCTTACTGGGATGAACTGTGAATGTAACTGTTATTATGTGACTCTTATTTTTAAGTATCAGCGTGAAAATGAATATGATTTATTGGTACTAGACTTCTACTTGTTCACGGAGGATGATTATAAACATGATGGATCTGTTTTCGTTGGATGTCATACTTTTTCTATTTAAGGATTTTTCAATCTCTCATCTCAGGGAGGGGCAGATGGAAGGATTCAGCGGGTGGTTCTGAGTTACAGTAATTAAAAAGACAAAGACAGCCCTGCAAGGCCAGCCCAATGTGAGAGCAGGCCAGTGCAGAGAGAGAGAGAGAGAGAGAGAGAGAGAGAGAGAGAGATTGTGGGTGTGCAATCAGATATTACACACCCTTTATCAATTCTTTTCAGTCTCTTTTCTCTTCTACTTTAACTCTCTGGGGTCAGGCTGGAGCAAGCTTTGTTGAAAAGGTGTTTAATTTCTTTTTCTCTTCACACAGTGGAAATTTGGCTGCTGCTGATAAGATTCTCCATGGCATTGGCCACGCTTATTTGAAGCCTTGACACCCTTTTTTGCCGACCAATAATTCAGACAAATGGTGCCTGGACAACCTGATAGAGAGGGAGTCTGGACATCTTGTACACAGTGTCCTCCACAGGATCTGCGTCAGTATGCACATGAGTGCATTCACGTCTCACACACCTGCATACACAAGGACAATGGCGACTCAGGGATGTCATTAGTTTGAAATGGGAGATAAACTCTAACCAAGCTGTGTTTACTTGGTATTTTTTGATTTTGCAAATATGCCATTGTGAAGGCGTGTGTTCACTCGGACCATATGAAAGTAAATGTTCTTGATACCCTCGATTCTCTTCAAAAATAGATAGATAGATAGTAAAATAGATTGCAGCCCACAAATTACAGCGTATCTAACTAAATGCTATGTTATCCAAACTATCTGCCTACAAGTACCTCTAAAGCCCTCAAATTATTAATTGTCTGGCAACCCAGTGCTCATTGTGCACGGTCAAGAAATATTCCCACAAGCAACCGGCCATAAAACTACAAATTGTTATTCCAGATTTTGTACAAATTCAACAAACAAAATAAACAATGTGAATTCTTGAGCTTTAGAGGTCCTGGTAGACTAATTGTGTGACCTATAAATTCAGCCAGGGTAGCTGTTTCCCACTGTTTCCGGTCAAGCTTAAGCTATAGTTTCTTGCATTAGCTTCATATTGAACAGACTGACACAAGAGTGGTATTGATCTTCTAGCCTATTTCTTTGCAAGATAACAAAAAAAGAATATTTCCCAAAATGTTTAACTGCCTCCCTGAAAACACCATTGATGTCATTTGTGTGTAATAAATAGTTCACCACACTATTCTATAAAATGTATGTTGTCCCCTAAACCTTAATTAAGTGTGTTACAGGCTGGAAGTGTCTTTAATTGGCTCCATAACTGTGATGACTGTGACTGTGACAGGACTAAATACTTAAACTGTCCTAGGCTGTAAAGCTAAAGCTTTACCAATATGGCATATGACACACACTCACAGAGGTACACAAAGGCTTGCACGTGCACAAGTTAGCCCAGGTCTTGTCCAGACAAAGCCATTGTTTTTGAGCAGGAATATCTGAGTCGGTGTTGGATGTCCACAATAACAGCTCAATCAATCAAAGCCTACCTAATCTCCACTGTCAAGGCAACATTAAAGTTGCATCGTGGGGAGAACGAGCTCATTTACCACCCAGCCGCGGCTGATTTCATTTACTGTTTGTCAGTGACATGGATACTGCTTCTTGATTCTAATTTCGGTAAGCACTTAGGTGTTCATGACCTTAAACATAGCTTTCATCGAATATTGGATAACTTTCCTCATCAAAAGGCTTTAAAAAAGTGTTTGTGCAGCAAATTGCTTAAAACCAAAAAACACTGTGTATCCTATTATCTACAAAACAAATATTTTATACTCAGGGATAAAAGCAAGCTTCACTGTAAGGGGACATATAAATCCACTGTAACAGTACAATGTATTGGCAAATCATTATGTCAAAAAGGAGTTGTTGCTTGGGGCCAGAGGGAGACAGAAAAAAAGGCAGGCATGACGGCAGATAAATATTTGTTGCACATCAAAGCCTTGAAGAGAGAAGGACATCAGAAGAGTCGATTCTTTCAGCCAGTCTAGAGAAACGTGTGCCGGGGATTAACTAGATTAAAGGGAGCTCCAAAGTGACAATTGAATGTTTCAATTGATTATTCTGCTGCTCTTTATCCTTTATAGTGATAGAAGCTAATCTCTAATTTGATTAATAAATCAAGAATTAGAAGTAGTAAAAAAAAAAAGTAGAAGAAGTAAAAAGAAAAAGAAAGTATA